>JAQPZY010000382.1:0-142563 GCA_029931535.1 Margaritifera margaritifera | reverse complement strand
TATGTTAATCATCCCACATGTCAGCATATAATTGCACTCATTAACACTGTAGATGATGTCAATATGCTAATGACATTCATGAATGTCTGCAATTTTTTTTCCTAGCAGTTTTTATTACTGAAAAAGAAAACTTTTTGCCTGCCTGCTATATAGTAGTCACTGTTTACGGCAAATTCTTGTGTTGTAAATTTAACAACATATTCTTAGTAACTGGGTGGAAATTCTCATTCACTTCCCATGAATTATACATCCACCTGGTTGGGATTTCCCTATTCCAACATCAATTAGACATTATAAATTCTATTATGATTTGATAAGGTCATGGACCAAGTGCTAACATTTGAGCAGCTAAATCAAGAGGGTCTACAATTGGCATTAAGCACTTATGGTCTTTGATTGGATATTCATGTATTATCCATCTTGGCTGGACCATAACAGTTATGGTCTTGATTGGATATCATGTATTATCCTCTTTCTGGACCATACAGTTATGGTCTTGGTTGGATACCATGTATTATCAATCTGGGCTGGACCATACAGTTATGGTGCTTGGTTGGATATTTTCCATTTTTCTATTATCCTCTTGAGCTGGACCGTACAGAACAAGTTAATGGTCTTGGTTGGATATCATGCATTATCCCCTTGCTGGATCCATACAGTTAATGGTCTTGTTTGGATATTCATGTATTATCCTCTTGCTGGACCAAAAAGACAGTATAATGGCAACACTTTGAGTTAAATATGTGATAATATCAAAGACAGCTTAATATACCATGCACCAATAAACAAAAAACTACAATGACAATGGATTGATGGACAATAACTAACAGGCCCACCCAAGTTCAGTCCTATATGTCATGACATTTCATAGTCCTACTATGTCATGCGTTTATTGTCATGAAACACTAAAACTGGATGCTTCTACACAACAAGACAGACCAGAGATCCTTACAACTGACTGAATCATATTTTTGTAACCATGCTTCTGGTATTTCCTTAAATCAAGAATATTGTACAATATGCAACAGACCACAATAATACTAGGTGATAAATACTAGGTGATAACAAATTTTAATTTACATGTCCATTTAGTTTGTATAGTATGATCTGACATTTGATACGGATACACAACTTGTGCTAGGTTTCTGTATTGCGACACCCAGACATAAATTATTTAAGTGTTTTCAACTGCTGGCCACACATCAATATTCTTAGATGCCACCAACCTGAGGTTTTCATAAATCCTCAACTTACAACCGTTCCCTTGATAACTACGCGCCCAGGCATAAATCACAAACCCGCTTATAACACGGGGTCGGGAGTGGATCCTATTTTTGTTTTTTTACTAGAAAATACATACCAAAATAAATTGGCCCCTATTTGTTGAACATAGATAAAAAAAAATCGTGACTCAAAATTAGTAAAATGACACCTTGATAAATCGCTCATTTTATTCCTCAAAAAACATTGGTTAGTATCCGGAAATTTGAATCAATATCAAAACATTTTTTAACTTTTAATAAGAAGTCATAATATTTTGTTCAATTTTCTTTCCAAACAACATTCTCGGTAAGCACTCGGAAAATAAACAATATCTTGATGAAATTTCGGATCCATTGATAAATGTCACTAATACCCTACTGGTGGTGACACTTTAAAAAATAAATACCAATTTAAATAAGTATTTGTCAAGTGTAATTTGTGTTTTAAGTTCTATCTTTTAATTTTTTTCCCCCCCGGTAATCAGTGTAATCATCATAAATGCAATATGCCCTGTTGTATATCAAATGTGAAAAATATTAAATTTTCAACCGAACCAGCTATGTCAGCGAGCGTTTCCGATGAGAAACCTTATTAAGTGCCGACCGTTTTTTTAAATCTCCGAATTGCAAGAAAGTATTTGTTGTGTTGTTACACTTAAATTAAAAGCAGACCTGCCATTGGTATTATCCACGTTAATTACATCTTTTGTATCAAATTCAAATAAAGGGGGTCAGGTCAACTCATTTCAATTGATAAATTGAACCACTGGTTATAAATATTATTATATAAGTAATATAAATTTAAACTCACCTTAAATTTAGCACTACTCATTTGCTAAATGTGATCAAAGATAATAAAGCTAACCAAGCCAAATGAGTACTTGGTGAAATAAAAAGCTTTGTTTTTACAGATGCTGTTCATTATGGAGGCGTGTTCCAGAGTTTGTATTGAACTTAAAATTTCTAACTTGCTAACTCAAACATTTCCTCAAGACGAGAAGTTTTCTCTGTTACTTTCAATTGAAATCACGGCATCCATATTTTATAAATAGAACAATAAATAAATCGAGTTTTGAACGTTGCATGATTGTTTCACGAAATTAAGTGTTCCCTATTCTTTTTAAAAAAGGAATTCTTGTTTGAATTGTTGAATCGACAACAATAAAAAACCATTGAAGTAATTACACCAATGTTTTCGCGTAGCACGTGTTGTTAGAAACTGCTTGGGACAAATGTTTGTTATCGATCTTTCAAGAGGTTCGGTATCTTGAATAATAAAGGTAATTTATTACAAAAAAGCAAACAACTACATTAGAAAAAAGCTCGTTTATTGACAGGTATTCCCAATGCAATTATAAATGTGTATTCAGGCCATTAAACAGCCCCGTTACCCCACCCACTGTGGTTTTCTCTATGTCCAGTTTGAGATGGGCATCCCCTTCCTAATGTTTTTTGAAGGTCCCCCCCCCCCCTTTTTTTTCCTCCGGTAACGTGCGCCCCTTGCTTATAGTGCGGGTCTATTGTTTTTTGGACCCCGTTGTGCGTCAGTTATCGAGGGGAGAGGTGTATTTTGAGTTCTATTCACAGAGTAGAGCAGTGCTCAAAAACATTGGATAGCGCGGACGCCCGGGGACCCCTTCCAATGTCAGATCCGGGCCCCTCCTGTATTCTAAACTTTTCTTTGAGCACTGCAGAGCTAAATAACTAAATAATGGAATGTGTACATGACCTCTCGTGGGTACATAATAAATACCAAACCACATTTCGAGTTCTTGTTCTCATTTTGGGTGGAGAGAACTTGTCTGAAATGGCATATCAATACGTTGAGTCTATCAGGTCTTGATGCATCTGTATGTCATATGAAACTCGTTCTATCCAACTAAAAAACACATTTGTAGTTTTTCTGTATATTTGCTAAAGATGTACTGCAATTAATTTTTTTGTCAAATTATCCCAATAATTCCATCAATCAAAAATGCAAGCCTGCGCAAGTCTAATCTAAATCTATTAAAATGGCCACAAGTACCACTATATACTCACTTAAATGTCCATCCAAATGGAAACTGCAGAGACCCAGATCTACCGTTGCAAAATGCCCTGGCAGACTCTGGGTCTCTGCAGTTTGTTAGGAGTACTCAGTAGAAAAAACAAGATAGACCCTGCTCTGCAGGAACATTATGCGATGGCAGATCCAGGTCTACTGTTGTTTGACAGTTGGACTCAACTTATAAGTGAGTATATATTAATACGAATCATATCTTGTTCACTGAACAATTAAAGTTAAGATGTCTTTGTTGTATTGAACAATCGATACACATGTTTAGCATAAAGTTGACCCCAGTATACTTTTCTTTTTTGCAAGTTAACCTTCCATATATTCTAGATACTAGGTTACTCTGCAGCTTGTTTAGCGGTGTGTGAGAGCCAAATGTCAGATGTGCAATCTCCACCCAGGGTAACGAATCTCATGAGCAAGCACGGGACCCTCAGGCTCATCTCCAAAATCTACAACAAAGTTTTCATTCAGCTTCAGACCTCCTTTCTTTGTATCAACATCTACTTGAAGTAGCATTGAACCTTTCCTGGAATAACAATAATGATAATTAATAATTATACTGGGTAATAATAATAATGGCTAGAGCTAGGTAGCGCTGGGTACATCAAAATTAGCCACTCTCTACAATTTACTTGGCAGGGCCTTAAGCAGAAATACTTAAAGTTGGAAAACCAAAGTTTGGAGATGGAAAATCAAAGGCAATAACTCTTCTAAATGATGATGTGGAATGCTGTCAAACCAACTCATACAATGTCTCATGAAAAAAAGATGTACAATAACCTTGGCTCAATTAAGTATTCTTTAGCTAAGTTAAGTTATGGAAAGCAAAGTTGGGAGAATCGGCAAATAGGAGCCATAACTCTCTCAATGATAATGGGGAACTCTTGAATTTAAATTCATTCAAGGTCTCATCAATATAAAGATGCATGCCAAATTTGGTTGAAATGCAACAAAGTTAGTAAAGTTCTGGTACAGAAACCAAAGTCAGATGGATGGCAATCATTGGCCATGACTCCTGTAAATGATGTTGTGGAATGCTAGAAATAAAACTCAAAGTCTCATTAGTCTGAAGCCACATGCCAACTCTAACAAATCAAACAGAAACCAAATTCAGTAAATGGAAGTCCATAACTGTTCTAAATGAGACTAACTCCATACAAGGCACAAGTAAGTCTATCAAATAATTTTCATCCCAAATTGCATCAGAATACTGTATGCTGAATGGTTCTTGAGCTATGCAAGTTACAAGCAAGATCCCATTTGAAGATATGGGGTTAAATTTCAAGGGCCATAACTCTATCCAAAGAAATGTTAGAATTTGATAAGATAAATAGCCACAAAAAAGGCACATAAAGGACTATGAGACAATGTACACACAAATTTGCATCAAATATGTTGAATGGTTCTGGAGCTATACTGGTTATAAGGATCAGCTGTAGTGGAATGAAATATTGATGGAAAAAGGGAACAAATTCCATCAAAACTGGATCTGAAAATATGCAATTCACCTAACAAATGGTGACCAATTATATGCAAGGGTTGCAGGGCAGAGAAGAGCTGCTTACAAGCATCATCTAATATGAAGATGTGAAGTTAATTGTCAAGAGCAGTAGCACTATCCATCCAAATGTTGTGAATGGAAGTAGTTAATGAGAAAAAACCATATATGGCACACTCTCGGCCTATTGAAGTACAATAGCACATACATACCATAATTGCATCCAGAATATGTATACGGTTTCCTAGAAGTAGTGGTGGTTACAAGGATTGCTGATGATGGGGATATGCAATATTGATGGATAAAGGGCAATAACTCAGTAAAAATTGGTTCTGAAAAGACAAAACCTTTTAAAAGGCATATCTCAATGTAATAAGCAATTCTCCAACCAGATGACATCAAATTATGTGTATAGGATGCAGAACAATGTTGGTTACAAGAAGTGTCAATGGATGGACATATAGGCTGATAGAGAGATGGACAGGAAAGATAATTACTATAAGGATCCCACATCTTGATGTAAGATCCTAACAACTGTTACTGAAAAAACATAAAAGTATGACAATGACAGTGAAGTAGTAGTAGAAATTTAAAAGTAGGTAGCTGCCTAGTTATAGATATATAGTGTAGTTGTAGTAGCAGCTGTAGATGACAAAGGACTGAAGCAATAGCAGTGGTGATAAAAAGTTGGGGAGATGGAAGTATAGAAACAGAAGCAGCATCAATAGCAACATTAACAAAGTAGCAGTGTAGTAAAGGAGGAGGAGGAAGAATGGGAAGTAGAGTAGAAGTAGTAGTTAGTATTAGTAATTTTATGGTACAAAAGTTAATGGATCAGTTCGCAAATGGACACAGTAATTAAAATAAAAATACAAAAATAATAGGGATGTTTTCTGTCACCAAATAATATGCATGTTAAACTCATTTTTTTAAAAATCAAAATAGCCACTGTGACACTTATAAATTAAAAAAAGTACCTACTTCGTCATTTCTGGATAGAATTGTTCATCCCAACCTGGCAAAGAGGGACGTGGTAACATACAGCCGTTTTCCATCCAAGCTAAGCTGTATCATTTGTGGGTCCTCCAAGAACCCTCTTCCCTTTAACATACACAGCGTCAGGCTGTTCCTGCAAGGAAAAGAATTTAAATAATTATATCCTACATCTTCATTGGGTTCAAATATATTACAATTCCTTTGTTTTTACATGATAAAGTAAGCTTCTTGCTTTAACAAGTGTGCAGTAACTGGCTTTGCATTGGTTTGAATCCGTAGTTTACTGCAGATGTCATCCATCATAATTAACCAATAAGACACTGGTTACTTCTGAAGAGGTCACTTACTTGGTAGCTGCCCCTATATTCTTCTTCAGTTTAAATGACAAATACAGCAAAAACAAAATCTTTTTTGCTTTGTGACGAAAAATAAACTTGTTTCAATAAATGTATAATAACATTTATTTACTTCTTATTTTCTGAACTTTATTTTAAATGATTAAGAAATTAATGAGATTAAGAATATAATGCAGAAATGTGGAGAAAGGTCAAAGTAAAAGAATAATTTCAGCTACCAGAAACAGGAAACTATCCAATATGTTATATTACAGAGTGATTATAGATAGAGCTACCATCATTGTGGGATCACACTCTGGTCAGCAGGCACTGAAGATGAAAAAGATTGTTGTTGTTGTTGGGGGTGTCTACATTGGGAATTGAATAGATAAAAAGAGATGAATCTCTGTTGAAAGCTATTGCATCTTTTAATAAATATTATTTTTGTAAACAACTTTAGACAGTTTCTTGCATTGACTAATAAACTGAAAAGTAATTACGACCTTTTCATACATAATTTCCAATGCAAATCAACAGAAGAGTTATGATTATATTTTAGCACTAAACATGAAAACTTAACATTTCATCCCTGAATTGTTCTTCTTTCTCTTTCAAAACTAAACTGCAACAGTTCAAGTTAATAATAGGCCCCATTTCCAGCAGATGTGTTTTGAGTGTTATTTACTGTTGATACATCATGATCGTACCACTTCATGCCAGGTGATCTTAACAATGTGCTTGAGATAATAAATATCAAAATGTCACCATAACCCAGAGCATTGTTACAAATATCATGGAGACTTATATCACAAAAAGCACAATTTAAGTTACTATGGACTGAGAGATGAACAACCAGACCTTTGTCCCTGTACTCACAAAACTGGTTGATCTTAAAATCTGAACTCAGACTCAAAACTTCTAAAAATAAAAACCATAATTATCAGAGTCAAGTTATATCATGAAAAGTTGGCTCATATGTTGAATACAATAAAACAAACTCATCTTGACATTTTGATGTTTCCAGCTTTACTAACACAGAAGTTTGTGATTTTTGTAAATTTTAGCATTAGTTTATTTCTTTATTTATTTGGTACTCTGACAGTTTTGTGACTATGTAGCCTTGCTTTCACCAAGAAAACTACTTGTTAGTGCATACATGTGACAGAACAAGGATTTCAAACCAGTAGATTTACAAATTTTGATCAGTAGATTAGCTTCTAAACCATTAGATTTTTTATCTGCATAAATTTTACATGTTTTAAGGGGTTTGAAAACAAAACAAGTGCATTTTTGCTATAATATGTATTCTCTTCATACTATAATAAAACATCAAGTTTTGAACATCAATCAGATTCAAATTCTGATGGAAAATGTTACAGTAATAATTAATATGACTCCGTATATTGTCAATTAAATGAAAAAGGAAGAGTTGTTTATCCTATAGCCCACTGCAAGATATTTATATAGATAAAATCCAATAGCATTTTGAACTTCATTCACAAGATCACTGTCTGGTGAAAACTGATAACATTCATTGTGACTATTAAGCTTCACACTTAACAGGCTTTCAATAGTTCTCTGGTCCATATTTCCCCTTGAATCACTTTGTATATTGTGAAGAATGGAGAATGTCTTCTCTATATCAGCATTAGAATGTGGCAATGACAGGGCAACAATGATCAACCTGCAGAAGTTCTAACTTCAATTTTCCTGTTGCTGGGTTTGTAAGGTTGCTGACTGCTCTCCAATACTCCTCCAACTCCAAGCTATGTTCACCCCGAGGAGGAAGTTCCTGACTTGGACTTAGGATGCATTTCTGAGTCTAGGGCTTCTTTCTCTTCACGGCTCAGATCCACAATTCTGTTGCCAAGTTTCACCACTGTAAATAAAAAAATTAAAGATGGATTTAGACTTGAAATAAACGATGAAAAAATATATAATGTATTTATGCTTTTATGAATAATTATCCCAACTTTAAAATTCATTATCTTGTAATATATTTGTAACTGATATATTTTATCTAGGACTTGAACTTAATTTAAGTACATGAAAACAGCAAATAGTTTATGAAATACAAAAGATGCATACCTTTGAAATACATAATGCAAACTCAGGATCTTTGCTACTCACCTGAACACATTTAAATTCTGATATCCAAACATTGTTGAACTTGTAATATTTCTTAGCTGATGGTTTCTCAAGATTGGCAGAAAGCACATGTTTCGGCATTTTTACATGAATTGAACAAAAAATGTAAGAGCTGCCCAAAAATATTCCTCATAAAACATCTTGAACAATATAATGAGAATTAAACAAGACACACAAATCAAAATACTTACTCTAGTGTGTCTGCCGAAATCATTTTTTTTTACGGTTGGTCTCCGTTTTATCTCTCCTCAACCTGAGGTTGGCCGATTTTCATCAAAGGTTCATAAGACATCATGGACCCCCTTTGATCCCTTTATTACTTATAACACCTCAAAAAACATCCTGCATTTGGCCTTAAACTCCCCAAATTACAACAATAAGGTAATCAATTAACAGCTTGTTGTGTACACATCTTAGCTGTTCTTTAACAATTCTTATCTTATTACTCTGCCACGCATCATCGCACTGGTTGTTGTACTGATGGAACATTTCCAGTTCCCAGTAGACTGGTCCTGTTTGGTTTCTCTAATGTTTTGATAGAACACATAAAAATACCGTGCATGTTTTTTTTTATTCAATTTTTTTAAAAATTCTTTAAATTTTCAAAAGCGGTAGATTTTGACTATAAAAAACGGTATGTGCGGTAGACTGCCTTTAAAACGGTATTTTTGGCCTACCACCGGTAGAATCACATGTATGTTAGTGTGGACTTAAAGTGTTTCCTCCATCAAAGTAATGAATCATAAGTATTCATTTATAAGTCACATTCAACTGCAAACTGTACAAACCCAGATCTGCCATCACATAATGTGCTGGGAGATCTGTGTCTATGCAGTTTATTAGGAGTAATCAGTAGAACAAAGTATACATGGTATATTGTTTGCAACTGGACTTGACTTATAAGTGAGTATATATGGTAAGTCAAACTTGCTTTTGATCAATCAAATGTCTTCAGTCTATATTTGTACTAGAGAGAGCAATTAGAGGGGTGAAACAGCATATCATATTGAACATAAATTCTACTCCTCCACCATCACACTTACACAGAATATCATAACCAATCATGAGTTGTACATGTGTAACTTTGCATACAAATTTGTGCCCAACAATTTTTGAGTGAACGTAAAAACATACCTAACCACTAGATAACAACACTCACTCCCTACAATAAATACTGACAATTCCCTGAACATATATTAATGGAATTGGGGTTACTGGTATTTTGGATTAGGGTAAACTATTCAAGAGTCAAATGGTTCAATAACACCAATGACAGCCTCGCCTGGCATCTAGTGAATGATGAAGATACAAGAAGGGGTAAAATTCTCACACACTGTGTCATGTGTTAGTTGCCACTATTTGTATCATAATCAAGATAGCATCTATTTGAAAAAAAAATTGGACTTGGATGATTATAATCGCAAGTTGGACAGGGACATTTGAACTACCATAGAATTGTAGAGACAGCTCTACTACAAGGAAAACTTTCTTTAAGTTGGGAATTAAGGCATGTTTTTCATATTTGTATCGTCAATTAATACTTTCCTTTGCTAAAAAATGTCAAAAATTAAAGAATTTTGAGACTGGTAAATTTAATGTTGAGACAGACACAATTCTGTATTTAATCTGATATTGAGTCGAAATATCTATATTGTATAGTAAATGTTAAGAAGAGGTAACTCTTTCCCATTTAAATAACATTTTCTGTTTACAATTGCGGTTCCTGAATGTTCTTTGTAAGCATACATTAAATATTGCATTGGACATATAAATGTGCCTAGTTTATGATCACATCTGACTTTTGATTAGTGTACCCTATGGGAATCTTTCCTAAATATTCTATTATAGGCACTACCTCTTAAATCTCACATGCTCGTGATTTTTCTCTATATGATACACATGCCAGAATTTTGATTCATGATCGTGTCTAACTATAAATAAGTGTACCATATGGGAATCCATTTTAAATATTCTGTTACAGGCTCTAGTTCCTAAATCTCGCTGGCTCATTACTTTTAACGGTATGATACACATGCCAGAATTGTCTTATATTACTGATGTAAAGGAAAACAATTATTGTAGTGTAGTATCTAGCAGATTCAATAATTTAGATCACCTCTACAAAGTTTTTAGCAGTCTCCAGTAACCACTGTAAACATTATCAAGCAAAAAATAAATGAGGACTAAAGTGATCTTGACAACAAAATGCTGGTCCCTTTTATAATGAAAGATTTTTGCAATGTTTTCTCTTTACATTTTGACTTAAAATCTTTTAAAAATTTAAAATTTTAACTTGTAATCAGCACTGTATAATCAATATTGTGCTGACAGATAAACAACATACAAAACATACATGCATGCATGCTTCCATACATACATACATACATACATACATACATACATACATACATACATACATACATACATACATACATGTGTATGGAAGTACATATACATGTATCTACCTACATGCATATTTACTTGGTGAAAGTCACAGGCTTCAGTAAACCTTGGAATGATAGCCAGTAGTATCACTACAGTTAATGCATCAATAATTACCTTGATTAGCCACTACAGATGAAACCTCACATGAAAACCAAGCAGTATGTTGTCCACTCATCTCGTTTCTATATAATTCACATTTGCAATACATAGTTAACCTGTTGAGGGTAACTTATTACAATATACAATGCAAAGTCAACAATATGGAACGTTTTTACCACTGAGTAAACATACTGATTCTTACTTTCAACTGCACTGGTTAGAAAGGGCCTTCTGAATAGGCTATGATGTAAATAGTATGGAAGAATCTATGTGGTGAAAAACAAATACTTAATCCATGTTAGCAAAGCAATAAATGTATATCACAGTGATCTGCATTGATTTCAAGGTTGTAGTACTAACATAGATGTGTCAAATTATCAAGTTTTAATGATTGGAATATAACAGCACCTGATAAATGAACTTTGAACACAAAATTTCAACAGAGTCACTGAAGTATGAAATATAGGTCATATAGACTTCTGTTTGCAATAGGGCTGTAGAACTTATACAAATGCATCCACTCACCATATTTTATGATTCTAGAAAGATAGTATGTGTATAGCATGCCAAAAACTGATGTGGTCATGAGCTAGATGTAAATATTTTACCCAAGCCAGTAAAAGATAAAATATAGGTCATGACAAGCTTCTTTTCTTGTAAGGTTGTGATAGTAATAGAGATGCACACTGTCATCAATTTCATGATTCTAGCATTAATATTGCCTGAGAAATAAACATCAAACACAAAATAAACCGAAGTTACTGAAGCATAAACCATGGGCCATAATGACTTACTACTGAAATGAGGGTTTAGTGCTCATCAAGATACAACCCTTCACCAAGTTTCAAGATTCTAGATTGGATAGTATGCACATAGCATGCACAAAACCTGTTTGTCTTAAGCTATATGCAAAAAATGGAACATAAGCCAGTAAAATATAAAATGTAGGTCACAGTGACCTTTTTATACAGTTGTGGTACTAAGAGAGATGTATACAATCATCTGGTTTAATGATTCTAGCATGAACTGTAAAAACACAAAATTTAACCAAAGTCAGTATAGTGTGAAATATGGGTCACAGTGACCTAATTTAAAGATGAGGGTGTGGTAGTCATCCAATTATATCATATCACTAATTTTCATGATTCCAGACATAACAATATTATACATGAGACAAAATACCTGTAGTCATGAGCTAAACACAAGAACATAACATAATCCAATAAAATCTTAAATGTAGATCACAGTGACCTTCTTTTGTTGGAATGGTGTGGTACTAACAGAGATACATACAATCGTCTAGTTTAATAATTCTAGCATGAACATAGCTTGAGAAAAAAACTTAAAACATACAATTTTACCAAAGTCAATGAAGCATGAAATATGGGTCAGAGCAACCTATTTTTGTGATGTGAGTATAGTACTCATGATTATGAATCCCCTTACTTAGTTTCATGAATCTAAGTATATAAGTATATATAAAGGGTGCAAAAAACCTATTTGGTCCAGAGCTAAATGCAAAACCTAACCAAAGCCAGACACAGTGACCTACTTTTGCTGTAAGAGTATGATACAAATAGTGATGCAAACAATCACCCAGTCTGATGATTCAAGCATGAACAAAGTTTAAGAAATAAACTTAAGAAACACATTTAGCCAAATTCAGTGAAGTATGAAATATGGATAACTGTGACCTATTTTTGCACTGAAGGTACAATACTTTTCAAAATGGATTTCTAAGTTTCATGATTCCAGGTATAATAGGATTTATAGAGTGTGCAAAAATCCTGTTCAAAATGCCAAATACTTAACCAAGAATATACAACTAATGTACATGTACAAAGTTATACTCCTCTGAGCTCCCTCTCTATGGGGGTGGGTGCTATGACACCCACTTTAAAGTGTTGTCTAGGACCAGGAAGAAAGATTGATTGAGATTCAATGGGGCTGTATATATGCATACGCTTTTATCTGTGCAAATGCTGATGCCAATGTCTATAGTACAATATCTTGCCTGTACTTGACAGACTCTGAGCTAGTAAAAGAGAGACTCACACAGAGAGAGATTGTACAAGAAAGGTAAGAATAATGAAATCAATCATATGCACCATGGTGTATGATAAAGAAATCCAACCCCAGGGGTCAGAATTCATGGGCATAAACAAAGCTTTACCTGCCCCTTTAACCCTTTTTTGTTGTTATTCCTATAAAAAAATAATCAAATAAGTGCAACTTGTGTTTTGAAGTTGATTATTATTTACCTGCATAAACACTGTCTGAAATTCATCTCTGTGTGCATATGAAAACAGTGTTGCTTAAATTAGTAAAAGGTTTGAAGTTCAATCCACCATTAGCATTTGTTCTCACACATAGACCAAGAGTATGTGGATTCTGAAGAACCACTTACCCTATTTAAAAATCTACTTGTCCTGCAGAGGTTTTATGTACTATCTCAAAAAATTAATACTTAGACAAGTAGCTTTCAGAGAAAGAGGGGCCGACATAAGAATTAGACAGGCCCTATGCTTTGGGATAACCTGTATCTGGAGCACTGAACATGCATATGGAAAAAAACATTTGCTAGATTTATAATTTAAGCAACAGTTTAATAATAATAATAATAATAATAATAATAATAATAACAATAATATAACAATAATGAAAATAAGTGAAAGAATGGTTATTTGAACCGAATGTTGATATATGCACTGGCATGTAAGTGTTGCTAAGCTAGATTAGTGGCTTATGTTTTGACACACAAACATAAGTTTCATTTGAAAATTGACATCTGTGCATGCATATCAAAGTTAGTAAGTTCCTAATTTTTGCACAAACATCACCAAATCATAAACAACAAATTTCAAGTGATATTTGCACTGGCATGTAAGTGTTGCTAAGTTAGATTAGTGGTTTATGTTTTGACATACAAACATAAGTTTCATTTGAAAATTGACATCTGTGAAAGCACATCAAAGTTAGTAAGTTCCTAATTTTTGCACAAACATCACCAAATCATAAACAACAAATTTCAAGACCAAAGAAACACATTCTGGATTAAGTAACACATACTGTTAAAACTCATTCTGGATTAAGTAACACATACCTTAAAACACATTCTGGATTAAGTAACACATACCTTAAAACACATTCTGGATTAAGTAACACATACCTTTAAAACTCATTCTGGATTAAGTAATACATACCTTTAAAACTCATTCTGTATTAAGTAACTCATACCTTAAAACTCATTCTATATTAAGTAACACATACCTTAAAACTCATTCTGGATTAAGTAATACATACCTTTAAAACTCATTCTATATTAAGTAACTCATACCTTAAAACTCATTCTATATTAAGTAACACATACCTTAAAACTCATTCTGGATTAAGTAACACATACCTTAAAACACATTCTGGATTAAGTAATACATACCTTTAAAACACATTCTGGATTAAGTAACACATATCTTTAAAACTCATTCTGGATTAAGTAATACATACCTTTAAAACTCATTCTGGATTAAGTAATACATACCTTTAAAACACATTCTGGATTAAGTAACACATACCTTTAAAACTCATTCTGGATTAAGTAACACATACCTTTAAAACTCATTCTGTATTAAGTAACACATACCTTTAAAACTCATTCTATATTAAGTAACACATACCTTTAAAACACATTCTGGATTAAGTAACACATACCTTTAAAACACATTCTGGATTAAGTAACACATACCTTTAAAACACATTCTGGATTAAGTAACACATACCTTTAAAACACATTCTGGATTAAGTAACACATACCTTTAAAACACATTCTGGATTAAGTAACACATACCTTTAAAACTCATTCTGGATTAAGTAACACATACTGTTAAAACTCATTCTGGATTAAGTAACACATACCTTTAAAACACATTCTAGATTAAGTAACACATACCTTTAAAACTCATTCTGGATTAAGTAACACATACCTTTAAAACTCATTCTGTATTAAGTAACACATACCTTTAAAACTCATTCTATATTAAGTAACACATACCTTTAAAACACATTCTGGATTAAGTAACACATACCTTTAAAACACATTCTGGATTAAGTAACACATACCTTTAAAACACATTCTGGATTAAGTAACACATACCTTTAAAACACATTCTGGATTAAGTAACACATACCTTTAAAACACATTCTGGATTAAGTAACACATACCTTTAAAACACATTCTGGATTAAGTAACACATACTGTTAAAACTCATTCTGGATTAAGTAACACATACCTTTAAAACACATTCTAGATTAAGTAACACATACCTTTAAAACTCATTCTGTATTAAGTAACACATACCTTTAAAACTCATTCTATATTAAGTAACACATACCTTTAAAACACATTCTGGATTAAGTAACACATACCTTTAAAACACATTCTATATTAAGTAACACATACCTTTAAAACACATTCTGGATTAAGTAACACATACCTTTAAAACTCATTCTGGATTAAGTAACACATACCTTTAAAACTCATTCTGGATTAAGTAACACATACTGTTAAAACTCATTCTAGATTAAGTAACACATACCTTTAACTCATTCTGGATTAAGTAACAGTCATACCTTGAAAACTCATTCTGGATTAAGTGGCACATACCTTCAAATCTGCATCATCTGTTACTTTAACATCCCCATCTTTGCAAATACTTCCTCCAAGGAACACCTGTAAGTATTTTAATGAGAGTAATACCATAAACTGATGTACTTATATAGTCAGGTATGGTCAGTCTTCTTTAAAACTACCGGTAAATCGCTATATCACAAACAAACAAGGCCTGATGCAATCACAATATCGAGACATGGAAAGATGCATTCATTCTTATGGCAAACCAATGATATGGTCTGTTTCAAAACATAACTACCATCTATACTTGCTTATAAGTTGGGTCCAGCTGCAAACAACACAGGCCCTGATCTGCCATTGCATAATGGGCCAGCAAATCAGGGTGTATGTTGTTTGCTCTACTGATTAGTCCTAACAAAACTGCATACTGTAGATCCAGGTCTGCTGGTGCATGATGCAATGGCAGATCTGGGTCTATACAGTTTGCAGTTGGATCTGACTTATAAGTGAGTATATATGGTATATGGGTCCTCTGATCTGTGAAAAGACACAAGTCTCATTTATGCAATAATGAATTATAAAATACAATGAAGTATATATCCTTCTGAATTAAATGAAAATCAAGATGTCACAAACATCATCTGCAGTAATTTCCTTCTGTGGCATTTTGAAACTGATTATATCACCTGAATGCCAAGTCAAGGAATGTCAATTTATATTTTTTTGTAACACCTAACTGGTTCCATCAGATATAACTCTTTATGGTAAGATGACATTGCTTAAAATTTTTAACTTCAGGGTTTGCGACTTGTTTTGGTTTGGTGTTTCATGGCGCAGCAACACATTTTGGTCACAAGTCTAGTCAAAATCTGCTATCGTGCCTGACAAAACTGTACAACTTAATAAACACAGCAAAATTGTCCATGTATGATTTTGACAGTGAAGTAAAACTAACAGCAAGGTTTAGAGTCTGAGATGTACTGAATGTAGATTAACTGTATAAGTTGTAAAACAATAATTAAATATACACAGGGTTCATACAGCTGTTGGTAAAACAAATTCCAGACCTTTTCCAGACTTTTTCCAGACTGGATTGCAATATTTTCCAGACCCATCTGGCACATGTACTCGAAGTCTGTATCACTATAAATGAGCATGTGGTATCCAAATAATATAAAACAGTATCCACCAATCACAAGTGGGTCATAGGTCACATGTCTTGCCAACCACACTGAACCAGCAGGGCCATCACTAGACCAAATGGCACCCCAGGTGAGGAGTGTCTTTAGCAAAATAAAACACAGCAACACAAAATTCCATACTTTTTCCAGACCTTTAGGGCAAAATCTTTATTTTCCATACTTTTCCAGGTCTGGAAAAAGCACTCTTTTTTTCCCATACTTTTTCCAGACTATCCAGACTTAGTATGAACCCTGAATACAGCACTCCATCATTATAATGATGTCCAAGGGAGCCTTAGTGCATACCACCTTATAGTGAGACCACCTTATAATGAAGTACATTTATACTGTACATATAATTCTACTACTGAACAATTAAATCGGATCCATGACAATACCTGCTTTATGACAGTAACCGTGTTACAATGAAATGGGATCCATGACAGGTATTGTCTTATGACAGTAACCATGTTACAATGAAATCGGATCTATGACAATACCTGCCTTATGACAGTAACCATGTTACAATGAAATGGGATCCATGACCATACTTGTCTTATGACAGAAACCATGTTACAATGAAATGGGATCCATGACCATACTTGTCTTATGACAGTAACCATGTTACAATGAAATGGGATCCATGACAATACCTATCTTATGACAGTAACCATGTTATAATGAAGGGCCTTATAGTGAGGGAGTGCTGTACTCATTGGCACATACTGTGACATGTAAAGCTGAAGAAACATTAGAAACTATTAAACAAGTGCATCTGATCCTAATTTATGTTTTAAACAGTGTTAATCAAATCGTGAAGCTGCATAAACATTTTGATATATTAAAAACAAACAAACAAAAATTCATAGCTGAGTAGTTTGCCATTTTAGGCATAATAATCCATATCAGTGCTGTGGGTTGGGGTGATATTCTGTCTTACAATCAGGCCTTAAAAAATTAATAAAATGTTCAGATCTAATGTCAACAAAGCTATCAGTGATCATTGGATGAAACGTTTAGCTCTGGATACTTAGCTGAGACCTATAAAGCATTCCTGTAAATTTGTAAAAGTTATTGGGTCATGTGGAATTATGAAACTTCAGCACACGCATTATATCTAGAATAATGTTATAATGAAGGGCATTGTAATGATGGAGAGCTGTATGATTTGCAACTATTGAGTTTCATGTGAATTAGTCTAAGTCTTTAACTTAAAATATTTTGTCTATTCCAGGCAAGATAGCTTATTGTCTGTTTCAGTCTGAATGAAATGCCTATCATTTGCTTACTGTTTCAGTTGGAATGGAATGTTTGCTAAAAGAATTTTTGCCCAACTTTACCTTATAAGCTGTTTCAGTCTGAATAAAATGTTTGCTCACCTTGAGTTTATTGTCTTTCAGTCTGAATGGAATGTTGCCCAACTTGAGCTTATCATCTGTTGCAGTCTGAATGTTTGCCTAACTTTACCTAATTAACATCTGTTTCAGTCTAAATGGACTCAGGTCGCAATTATTACTTCTGGATCAGTACCCATGAATGTAGTCCCAATCTATTTTTAGAGCATTTTTTCCTCTCTTTGTTTGGTGTTGATCCTTGGCTTGGATTTAGGCATTCTTGGTATTGATTTAAAGGAAATTGTTTTTTCTTTAGAATATGAGCATTATGGTGTGATTGTCTGTTTGTATTTTGGTGACAGTGCACAGTGAGTAATCTGGCATTCATGCATGCCCGGAAGTGAAATCTGTAACCCATGGCATGTTGTTTTGTTTACAGGTCAGCTTTTCAAAAATATGCCAGTTAATAGTATGACAAGAACTTCAGCATGAGTTCATCTTTGAAGATACTTTAGATTACCATATGATATATTAGGATTTGGACACATTGGAAAGTTCAGCACTGACAGACAATTGAAGGTACTATATAGGGCAAATAATTGTGAGTCCAAATGGAATGTTTGCCTAACTTTTGCTTATCAGATGTTTTAATATGAATGGAAAATATTGCCAAACAATGTCAACAGCTTGTATTTTATTTAACAAGTGTTTCACGGAGACTGATAAATCTCACAGGCATCAGTACAATGATTAACACCACCACCAGCACCATCCACTGGTATATCTGACATGCAAAAACTTTAGCATAACAATTTATATAACACAACTGCAATTTTAACACTGCTACCGCCATCGCCACTGCCTTCATTAATAGAACAGTGATATTGTGATTCACCATGCTTAAAGGTGACACAAGAAGAAGACCAGGGTTTACACGTTGAGCCCATGCTCAAAACATTGCTGTTAGCCTTATGACCTTAACCCCAAGATCCAAGGGGTGAATAAGACTGTATAGCAGAATGAACAACCTTTGCTTCATGATGAAACTTGCCAAGTATGAACAGAATCCACCAAGGTGCTATGGGACCAACCATTTAAATGGGGGGGGGGAGGCAGGTGAATGGGCCAGATTATATTTCAAGCAAGGTTTTTTTATAGCAAGATAATTTATTTTGTTCAACTAATATAACTTATATAATAGGTTCTTTTTTCTATAAATCAGAACAAGAATATAATTTTAATCTTTAATAAAGATGGCTTAAACAGTCTCATTCAAGGCCACAACTGATGTAATAACTTTGTTTCGTCAACACCTATCTTTGATTTACCTAACTTCAAAAAATTGGGTTCTTCCACTAGTATACTTATGCATACAAATTAGCCTAATGAGCTCTTGCACAGAAAGTACTAGCAAACACAAAATCTCCCTAGCTGTTGTCAGTCAGTTAAGTAATCTGTGTAATAACAGTTGTTTATCTCGGACCACCTTTACTTTTTAATTGCCTCCATGACAATTAACTGTATAAACTGTCCAATGGTGATTGTTTTTCATAAGTGTTAAGCATAAAGCTGTGTGAATCACGACTGTTTACTGTTTAACAAGCTACAGGTTACAGGCATATATTGTGGTATCAGGAAAGATTTCTCTATTTTTTTTTCATAAGATTTACTGGAAATTGTGTTTTTTTCAAACATGACTGTGATGCTTTAGGAGTAAAGAAATCAAGATTTTTATTTGATACAACATGATCTGTCAGGTATGAAAACTGTAACCAACACCTTGACACAAATCTTCTGTGTCTGTGACCTAAGCCCAAAAGTCAGAGGGGTGAAGCAGTGTGTTATAAATGAATTATCTTTGCTTCACAATCAGACATCCTGAGTCAGAGTACCATATATATTTGTTTATAAATCTAGTCCAACTGCAAACTGCACAGACCCAGATCTGCTACTGCATAATGTGCCGGCAGATCTGGGTCTATGCAGTTTGTTAGGAGTAATCAGTAGATCATTTGAACAAACAACAAAGTCCCTGATCTGCCAGTGCATTATGCAATGGCAGATCAGGGTCTATGTTGTTTGCAGATGGACTTGACTTATAAGTGAGTATAGATGGCAATGCAAAAATTAAACCCCAAACCTTAAAACAAATATTCTATGTCTGTGACCTTGATCCCCAAGGTCAAAGGATAAGTAATGTGTCACAGAATAAAGTTTGTTTGCTTCATACTTAGACATATAAATCCATCAAGAAGTTAAGAAAATATAAGAAAATGAAAATTTTTAACAAAATCTTAACAAAACTGTTGATGCCACTACCGTTGTCACCAGAAAAGTCACTGGTATGTCTTGCTTTTAGCCAGCATGTGAACAAACTGTCTTGAAGTAATGTCCAAACACTTGAGCAGATTTAAGTATGGCAAGTTTGAAAATTTGCACATATATTTGCTCATTGTGTATAGGCATCATGGACTATTCGCACACACACACCTGTACTTACCTGGCCAACAAGTTTTGGGTTCCTTGTGTTTGTAATGTCATACTGACGAATATCCCCATGTAACCAGTTGCTGAAGTAAACATACTTGTCATCTAGAGAGAGCAGAATATCCGTAATTAGACCTAATAATTAGAAACATTTGTTAAGAACATTCGACTCTCCATACATGCTGATTTTTCTTGAAATTGTAGAACTTTTGTTGCCCTTCAAAATTTACAAAGAAAATGGCATTTATTTTTTTGATTTCTAATAATATGTCAATGTTAATGACTATTATAATGTTTCATTAATAGTCATGTTACATTATCTGATTCCATGTTAAAAACCATTCACTTGCACATTTTGTCACTGGAAAAAATTCTTGTATAAGATATATTCAACCGATATGAAGTGCACTGAATCCTGATAGTCTGTATTTATTATATAGCTATATATGTGCAAAATGTCGAGAGATAAAGTCACATGCTTTAAATATGTGCAGCTTTCTATGGCCACCACTATTATCTTTGATAGCAATGATAACTGCTTATTAAAACACAACATCCGTGGTTAGGTTGGGTATCCATCTTTGATCGCAGGCAACTATCATTATAATACAGAATAATTTTTCCTTCCATAATACAATCAAAATCACTGGTGGTAGCTACAGAAAATTGCATGTATGTAATGAGTATGACCTAAGATATTTTGGAGACTCTGGTTTGGGTGAACTAAACATGTTTCTAGTCTCCTTTTGAAACTAGCAAAGGTCACCAACACACCAAAATAACAATTAAAGTTGAAACAATCCTCTGGTCAGTGCACCATAAGACATTCCTAGTAAAATCTTTGATTTAACCAAAATATTCTTTAGTATAACCTCTGACCTCACCAATATTTCATGGTTGAACAAAGCATATACTTAACTTACCAGGCATTACAGGTAGTGCCCAGCCCTCCACTTTTTTTGGATTAATGGTAATAACTTTCTCTGCTGACCAGCTTCCACTCTTTGCATGATGAAAAAAACAAATCATGATATTTTCTTATTAGAAATTTCAGATTTCCCTTTTGCAATTTTAAGTTTCTACATCACAGTTAAACTAATGATGAAATGAGTAAATCAAGGGATACATTATGTACTCTTATGTGTCTGGAAGCAACACAGCTTCACTCTTAGGATCAATGCTCATCTTTTCAAATGCCAGTGGAGAGTGGTGTGATTATGTAGCAGTAAAATCTTCATGCTTGGGAAAATAAATATAAAGGGGGAAAAAATTGGAGAAATAGACCATAATTTTTGGTACAAATTATTTAAAATTGGATTCTAAAGAAAATTTGATAGTTTAACTTTCTCTTTTCATTTGCAAATACACTATACATCAACTTCAGTGAATTGGACTATATCTTACAATTAATACAATTCTATAAAATAATGAATTTTTAAAACTCTACAGGCTGAAAAGAATTTCCAGGAATTCAAGATAACACCATTTCTTCCCTTTAACTGCAATGTGTTGAAACCATCTTTGATATTTTTCAAGGAATACAAGATTTTCAAAATAACTGCTGTGGTAGACATATTGGGTGTCAACTTGGCATCATTTTCATTTAGGACCAACAAGGCATGATAAGAAGTCATCTGGTGGAAACCCAAGTTGATATGACAGTCCATTTTGGAGGAGCAATGATAACAAGATTTTCAAGATGGATTTTATGATGGCCATATTTGATACATGATTTGCACCCTTTCTTTTTAGTACCAGCTAGACGTTATAAGAAGTCTTTTGGTGAAAGCACAATGTTGATGTGATCAGCCATCTAACAGAAGTACTGATGACAAGAATTTCAAGATGGCCATTGTAGCAGTCATATTAGAAGTCGGATCAGTACCATTTTCATTGATGACCAACTAGATGTCATAAGAAGTCTTTCAGTGAAAACCCTGCTAATATGACCATTCATTCAGGCAAAATACTGATAACAAGATTTTCAAGATGACCACTCTGGCAGGCATACTGAATGTCTGAATGGCACCATTAGGATCAACTAGACATCATAAGAAGTTCTTTAGTAAAAGCCCCATATTGATATGACCATCCATTCAGGATGAGTGGTGATAACAATATTTTCAACATGGCCACTGTTGTGGCCATAATGGACATCAGATTGACACCATTTTCATTTGGGATCAACTATACATCATAAAAGTCTTCTGGTGAAAAACCCATGGCAATATTATATTTCGTTCATGAGAATTAGTAATAACAAGATTTTCAAGATGGCTATTGTGGTGGCCATACTGGAAATTAGATAAGCACCATTTTCATTTAGGACCAACAAGATATCATAAGAAGTCTTGTGGTAAAAACCCCATGTTGATATGACCATCCATTCAGGAGGAGTAGCCATGTAGTTTAGGAGAAGCAGCGATAACAAACTTGTGCTAACAGACGATGTATGACAGACAACAGACCATCCCATAAGTTCTTCTGGTCTACAACCAGTAGACCTATAAACCTGACAATTTCGGGGGCTATTAAGCTACAGCAATATCATGTAAATATATTAAAAGAATTTTAAAAAATTAATAATTTTAAAAAAGCCAACAAGTCAGATGTAAAATGTCCCTTAGTTACTTTTTTCAGTTATAAAGATGAATGACATAAGGAATGAAAACCTGTTGTACTGGGGTTTTTGAGGGAGTTGACAAGTTGTGATGGAGGGCAGAAATAACTGATAGACAATAAAACTGACTAATACCTCATTCCGGTAGAACCTAAAGACAGTGGAGCTAAGAGCGCAGCCTACATAACCCTCAGTAGCCTCCGGATTATGAAGGAATCGAAGTTCAAGCGGCAGTAAACCCTCAGGTCCTAGATCAAATGTCTGAATTTTCTTGTGTTCTTTCCAGTCCCAGAAATTCAGGCAATGCCCGTAGCCCCCTTTTTATATAAAAAAAGGAAAGGAAAAAAAAATCACTTTTCATCCATTAAATACAATGTTATACAGCAAACAGTCAGTCTGAGGATATTTCAATGTCTTCAGGAAGGATTTAAGCTTCGATTTAATTTTTCTTTTAATTTCATTGGACACTTTGGAACTGGAAGAATTATTGATAACTAATAAATGATATAACCTTACTGAGAAAATTGCCCGGAATAAAAACTAAGATTGATAGACAGATAGATAGAAATAGATAGATTGATAAAATATCTACATGGATAGATACATACACAGACAGACAGATAGATTGACAGAGAGAGAGAGAGAGAGAGAGAGAGAGAGAGAGAGAGAGAGAGAGAGAGAGAGAGAGAGATAGATAGATAGATGCTTAGACGAGTACCATTTTCTACATGTGAAGGATCAAATCCAGCACGGAAATATTTGGGTGCACCCCATTCTGAGCTGACCATTACATTATGCTTTGGCTGGTACCAAAAGTCATACCCAAATTCAGTTGGTTCCTTCTCCCAGTTGCCGATCACATCAAATGTCTTCCCATCGAGCAGAATGAATCCACCTACCAAGAAAGGAAAATTTATCTAATTCTTGCAAAGGTCATTTTACTTGGAACCCTTGAACTGTTCATCTTCTCAGTCACTCCTTTCTTCTTTTATGCTTGTAATAGATCACTTTTTTCTGCCCATGATTTTCATGTTTTCGTTATTTATTTGTGTAGAAAATGTTGCACATAATTAGCAATATAATAAGGGGAAAAATTAAAAGTTAGAGAAAATAACGTCTTTATTTGTGTTTTCAGGGAATTCATTTTTCTTTGTAGCCATATTTAGTTCAGCTGAATATAATCTAATCATATTTTCCTGTGAAGAAAATAATTTTACCTTTAAAAACAGGAAATATAATGACCATTTTGACAAGTGAACACAAAATAGATTTCATGTACTAGTAGTAAAATGATCATATTTAAACAAATTTAATAACAGAGCCATTCTCACAACTCAATTGCTTTTAAATATAATAATTCTTTTAAGTCATCATCGTCAATTAAATGATGCATTCAAAAAACAAGCTGCCTGAAATAATAATAATAATAATAATACATCTATAATAAATAATAATAATAATAATAATAACAACAAAAACAATCATAATCATCATTATCAACATCCTCCTCCTCATAAAGGCATCCATAATAACTGCCCCACTTAGGCCTTGTTTCATTAAAAATAGGTTAAGATGACTTAATATTCATTATCATTCATTCCAATTGACCTTTACTGTTCCCCTGAGGGTCTCCCATACAACTGATCATGATTTGGCCAGACCCAAGACAGTGGGAGGTATGAGGTGCACCTAGACCAGTCTTTTCATGTACCTCAATGGGATCCACTATCTGAAAGAAAAAGAAACACTGAAAATTACAAATGTGGAGTCTCATCTATAATTAATGTTAATATCCACAGTAGTCTCATCTATAATTAATGTTAATATCCACAGTAGTGTCATCTGTAATTAATGTTAATATTCACAGTAGTCTCCTCTGTAATTAATGTTAATATCCACAGTAGTCTCATCTATAATTAATGTTAATATCCACAGTAGTCTCATCTGTAATTAATGTTAATATCCACAGTAGTCTCATCTATAATTAATGTTAATATCCACAGTAGTCTCATCTATAATTAATGTTAATATCCACAGTAGTCTCCTCTGTAATTAATGTTAATATCCACAGTAGTCTCCTCTATAATTAATGTTAATATCCACAGTAGTCTCATCTATAATTAATGTTAATATCCACAGTAGTCTCCTCTGTAATTAATGTTGATATCCACAGTGGTCTCCTCTGTAATTAATGTTAATATCCACAGTGGTCTCATCTGTAATAATGTTAATATCCACAGTAGTCGGATAAGTGTTGAAATTCAGCCACTTTCCATTTACTATTTGAATTACTTTATAACAAGGGCACACACCATCAAAAATATAATTTTTTTCTGTTGGAAAGACAATGTTCAGATTTCAATACTAATATCTGACTACTCTGGACATAGCCACAAAACAGTTACAAGGCAACGAGAGATAATAAAGAGAAAGCTACCAGTTTATTAAATTTGTTTCCTCTTTCATATTTGCCTGATAAAGGATAAAACTGCACTTTTCTCTTGCGAATTGTTATTATTTTCTTAATATATGTTTGTTAATGTCTTTCATTAGTGTTTGGTAGATAGCTTAAACAAATGTGAAACATGCAAGTAAATATGTTACAGTTTATGATTTATTGCAAAAGATTAAAATAAGCAGCCAAGCATGATAAAATAAAATGTATTTACAGTCCAATAAATTCATGTAAACTGAAATGATATAGTAATATTTGCGACTGTGCAGAATACTTACTAGTAGTTTATAGCTAGTAGTGTGAGACCTTTACAATGTTCATAATTGTTCTACTGCAGTTATCTTACCTTCCATTTTCTATGTGTCATTAAATGAATGAACATGACATTGCTTTCCTTGTTCATTACACCTAATGTAGTTCAGTGTAATAAGTCAAGCATGAAAAAATACCATTAAATCATTTAATTCAGTGATTTTTACAATGGAAAATTCCAGTCAGTCCTGTGTAGTTTAAGCCAAGCATGACAAAATGACGTCTAATAACGCTTAAGTGAGCATAGCTTCTCTACAGTTCTAGGCAAAGATGTCACATATGACATGACTGTTAAAATTGTTAGGTCACTGAACACAATGTGCATCTCCAGCCAATGACTATCACAGCACATCCTCCTGAAAACGGAAACTGCTATCATGATTTTCAGTAGATATTTAATTCTTGACATATCTCTCTAATAATTTTAAAACAAGTAAAATTGATTTGGAAGACTTAAACAAAGTAGAATATATGGAAGTTATGAAAAGTTAACTAGAAAATTACAATATGGCAGTGTGTAGCTTATTCCATAATTTCCCAATATTTGAAACAATGCAAATTTCTCAATTATAAAATTATGTTAGCTTTATCATTTCATCCCAAGGGCTGGAATTTAAAATTATTTTTCTACTATCACTGTCAATAAGCATTTTCACCTCTCAAACTCTGTATGCAGGTTGGTAATTTACTTGCACTTCTTGAGTAATCCTCCTGTCATTTGAAATACTTCCTAACAATTGATCACTAATACTATCCTTATTAACGGCATTGTTTTTCGTCATCTGTTCGATTCATGCAATCCAGGCAACTAGTATTTTCAGGGTTATTTGTCTCAAATTTTCAAAAATGTTTCCAAGTTTTGCAATGATTGGAAGATTCCTTAGGCCACACTGATCAACTTCTACATTCCATTTGTTAAGATAATCATTAAAAACATTATTTACTGTTTCCAACTTTTTAAGAAATATATTGCCATTGAATAAGACAAATTGCCTGCCTTGTAATTCTTCAGCTCACTTGACAAGGAGAGGTAATTCACATTTTTTTTAGATGACTTTATATATTAACTATTGTGAAGAAAATGATGTCATGAAACTTCTTGAATGTCGAATAACAGAAACTTAAGTTGCAATAATAGAGTCTACTTTGTGGTTACTAATAAATGATGTAATGAAACTTTCTAGAACTGTCCACAATGTAAACTCGAGTTGCTATAAGAAGAGTCCACCGGTACATTACACTGTGAACCAAATTCCACATGGGCAATTCAAATCAGTTTGAACTTTGTTATATAAGATTTCAATTGTTATTCTAGTTTAATACCGGTCTGACTACTACATAGTATGTGCTTGGAAGGAAGTGTTGAAAATTATCTTGAGGTGAAAATGGGAAAACAACAGGAAAATATCTCACCATTGGAACCAGAGACATCTATGTGCTACATATGTCTATGCTGTAACTTAACTCTATATCAATTGCTTACAGTATTTCTTCAACTTTTAATACTGATGAATAAGTTCATATTTATATTTACAAAATTGCCATTTCTTGCACTGAACTCATGAGCTACTTCTTACACAGAAATCCCTGAAACTGTCTTAAATCTAAATTCAATTTCCTGGTTTTGCAGAGAGATTTTGCAAAGCTTATAATGGTCTTTA
Source organism: Margaritifera margaritifera (assembly GCA_029931535.1). Classification (NCBI taxonomy): domain Eukaryota; kingdom Metazoa; phylum Mollusca; class Bivalvia; order Unionida; family Margaritiferidae; genus Margaritifera; species Margaritifera margaritifera. The sequence continues at coordinate 115,047 of JAQPZY010000382.1, read as the reverse complement.
AGTTATATTATAAAGGCAGATGAAAAATATTTGAGTAAGTTGTTTATATCGTTTAAGTTGTTTAATTTAATTAGCACCCTTTTTGCGTGTTTTTTTAAATGGTTTTCCTTATTCTACTAGGGAGAAGAAAAGAAATACTGATTTCAATGTCATGCCCATTGAAAGTTATCTGTAAATCTCTGCAATTATTAAAACACATAAGAATATCCTTTTTGATACAAGATATTGGCATATTAATGTTTATATTCTTTTCATGTGTTGCTTTTCAAAACAATTATACTTGACCATACCTATATACTTTCCAAATTTGATAGTAAGTAGACATCAGTTTTTGATACTGATAATGTTGCTTTGATATTAAAGCCATACAACATGTCTATTACTTCTACAAAACTATGCCATTTAATACAATGGAACCCCATTTTAAATATCTGAAAAATTCAAATAAATGAAAGATAAAGAAGAAGAAGAGTATTAAATGCCCTGTGGCATATGATAATATGAATCATCTATGGCAACAAAATGAACAAGATAAGAAGAAGATTTAATACAGTAAACTGAAAGAATGGTAGACTCAACAATCACCTATACATTACACAAGCAAGTGAGAAAAATATTTCTGTACATCATGGTTTACGTAAATGACACTGAATCTCAATGTCAGTCAGACATTATTGACATGCAAAAGCACACGAGAAGGATAATAACATATACAAAAACATTTTGACATTGATAGATATTTTATCCAAATATACTTCACAGAGTAAGCATAGTAGAAAAGAGTGGATGACACAGATAATGCATTAGTACATTCAAGGAGTAAAAATCTGAAAGATAACAGTTCAATGAAGTGAAGGAATTTTGCAACAGTAATATTAAAGAGTTGTAGGAAAAAGAGAACATCAGATACTTTCTATGTACTCTAATAGAAATGCATCCTAGTGAAAAGGTTAAGATGAACACATAAAACAAGAAGTGGAAGTATTTCACACAAAACTAAACGAGAAAATAGACAGACGTTTTACCCAGGCTAATTGAGGAATACCATAACAATTATCACAGATCATGAAATAATGACACCAGTTGGAAGCTAGCAATCCAATCTGGATTAATTTATTTGGATATCTGACAACTGATACCTTTGGAACACCATAATATTATAGGTCATACAGGATTTCCAAAATAAATCTATCTTTGCAAAGAGAAGTCACCTAATTCCATGGCAGAGATTTTTAAAATTAGTCAAGTTATGTTAGGTGACCATGTTGTCCACAAGTTGGAGGATATGAAAGGGAAAATCTCAAGGATATATATATATATATATATATATATATATATATATATATATATATATATATATATATATATATATATAAGAATTGCCACTCCAGAACAAATGAAACAAACTGTAAAAAGCAGAAATGATATTGAGCGAGAAAAGAATGAATAGTAAAAAATATATATTGGTGAAATGGAAAGGGCATGGTGATTTGTTTAACAGTTAGAAACCTGCTGAATAAACTTTTTTTGCCAAAAATACCAGTAAATGGAAGACATAAAATTAATTACTCCAAAGTTCAAAGAACCACATCAGCCAAAGAATCAAGTAAATCACATTGAAGGAAAGTACCTGTGACATTTTGCATGATGAATTAATCCTACTTGAAAAGATATCAAGATGTTAACAACACAGTCTTGCAGGATAAGATTATTTAGTGTATCACCAAAGACGGAAAGGATGGACATTAGAACTTAGACATATGCAAACAGATAGCAACAGGACATGTGTAAAATGTAATAAATGTCGAAGAAGAAAAAGGTTCAGCATTTTTACCATTCAAGTGTTTTTGACAAATCTGAACAGTCTAAAATAGATTAATTCATTGATTAACTAAGAAAGTTGGATTGTATGTAAGCAGCTAGGATCTTAAAGGTAAATAGCAACATCGGATTCATCTGTTAAAAAATAAAAGTAGTAACTAAATGAGTACGATCAAGTGTTACAAGTCTGGGGAAGACAATTCCTCAAACCTGATGAAGGAAAGAAAAAACACACAAATACGAATGATATAAAGAATGTGTTTACAAATTAATTTTAAAATCAAATTGGCATTGTGATGGAAGAAATATAAAGGTGAAGAAAACCAATCAGAAAAGAGTTACTTGCAACTGTGGAAAATATGTAACAAGAAGGTTCCTGTACAATCACAATTGTGACAAAAAAATTGTTTCATATTAACTTTATATCGAATAAATAGTAATATAATAAATGCCTTTAATAACTGATTCTCACATTTTAGAAGATAATTACAACCCCTTGTAATCCATCTGTAAACCAAAAGGGAAATCAATTAAGAGGCAATTTGATGAGAGTCATAAGCAGAAGACTCCAGGATTCATTTGCAAGGTCTGTAAATGAATACAGTTTTAAAGGGGAAGTAATCAAGATCTCTACTTATTTGGCAAACCGTATTTTAAAAAGATAATAAGCTGGAAAACACTTGAGAGGAATATCGTATATTGATCTACCAAAATAGGTGAAGACCAAAAATACCTGTATTAACGTTCGAAATATACCCAATAGATATTTCTTCCATACCAAAGAATTGTTAAATCCTTCAAAAGATCATCCATACAGGCATTCCAAATATAACCTTGACTGGTAAAAACAGCGGTTTCACAGATGACCAATTAAAATAGACGACATTGATGAATTCGAAAACGAATTCAATGTATCCGTGAATGCTTACAAATCGTAGACAGAGTCATAAAGCCAATCAGAGAAACAGATAGAGAAACAAAAAGTCACATGGACATGTAAATTGTGTTTGTTGAAAACAAATATCATTGTGTAACAACTGATGTTTATCCGATTGGTATCAACTAATATACACAAACCGGCTAATAAAAGTTACTTTTACAAGAAGTGTTCAAAACATGTTAAAACCCAATCAAAATTGCATGAGCACCAAAGATTATGTAATATGTAATCAAGCAGATAACTCAAAAACATAATGCCTAAAGAGGACTCTGATGTGAATTTCAAAAACTACAATCAACAACTAAATGTTCCGTATTTTGATTTCCAAAGTATCATAAGCTTGTAAAGACGACTTTAATCAATCATGTACAATCCAGACTGCGAAATATATACTGTCAAGATTTTGTCTTCGTATAAAATTCGTGCACATAGACTGTGAACCAGTATTTTACCGAGGAACATACTCTCCCTGAAAAGTTTTACGGGCATTTGCAGAAAATCTTCTCTGCGCATTAGTTCACGAGCATACTGACTGGATACTGCCGTTCCTTCTCTAATCACATATTGAAATAAAATCAAAAAAGAGGAACACACATCAAGACTATCCAATGAGTTTCAGATGCGCTTCATTATGACGTTATCTGTATATTGTGACGTCTGCCGCGTGCGACCTTGTAATGTTGTCAGTCATGTGTTCCATCTCTGCAAGTAAAGAATTCCTTACTTTTTCCTTCTATGAATTAGGAAATATTTTCACATTCTGCTCTAAAGCCATTATTGAGAAATGTTTGCATAAAATGCTAACTGAGTACGATGCAGTTATAAATGCGTATGGTTTTCTCCATGTGGTATTTGACTACCAAAATTGCATCGTTGTAGCAGTGATGTCATCCTTCCAAAGGGAAGTAATTCATTGTGATGAGTCATTCGGAACAACATCGGCTATTTCTACGAGGAAACAATATGCCTCAGATGAATGTTGGCGCAGTAATTTACCGAAAACAAATCATACATTTTGTTCGCCGTAAATTTCTCCGTAAAAAAATAATCCCTATCTATTCTGACCACCTCGACTGTTTCTACGATGGGCTTGACTGTAGGATTTATTGAAAAGTTACGAATGAACAAACAGTTTCATGCATTCGTAACTTCTCGGTGAATCCTTGTTTCGTAAATAGCCAAGGTGATTCGAATGACAGCTATCGGCATACATTCGAGGTAAGATCCGTAGAATTGACTTCGAAGTTGCAAATGTGTGAGGAGTATGGTATGATACATTCGGAATACATTTGTCTATTTTCGATGCGAGTCTCGACTCCCTTAAAATCACTCAGAGGTAATCGTAGTGATACATCTGGAATTGCCAATTCTTGGCGGATGAACATCGGACTAAATATGCGAACAGCAGATTCTTCTAAAATCATAGCTGTTGAAAATAACACTCGACGACGTCTCAGCAATCAATTAAGTATCTGCACTTTTCATTTTTAATGTTATTCCTGCAACTTTGTAATTAAAAAAATTTAAGCAATCATTCGGTCTCAATAGCCTTAAAAGATTGCTTACGTTGATGTTAGTGATGACATGTCATCTAGTTATTGTGACGTCAATGAAGTTACTATGATATAATAACAACCACCGGCTTGTGGGCAGTTCAAAGTGTCCATTATTTACAGCCGAGGTTCTTTTTTTCTAACATGCGATGGAAAAGGCTGAGGTCATTCCGATTGGAGTATGACACTAACGCATCCACATCAACGTATGCACGACAGATTAGGATCACATGACCCACAAATGTTTTGAAAAAGCGTGGAAACAATAAATAAATAAAAATATCAAGACCAAAGGTAACTGTGCCAAGCGCAGTGTTCTAAATATAATAACTATAATAACAAACGTCACACAACTGGAAGCTTTACAGTACAAAGAGGAACTAGCACACATAATTCTCATATAAGATGCCAAAAGCGGTGTACTGTTTAAGACTCGGCGCAGATTTCGTCTTGTTCAAAGAGTTTTCCAAGAATTCTGTGTACTAGTGCTGCATTTTGTTTTGTTTTTATTTTTCCAAGCATTCTGTATGCTTTTTTGTGCTTTACCGAGAAACTTCCAACAGTGTGAAACATTATCCCACGTGGCCGCTTACCTTATGTAATTTGGGCGCTCTTTCGTCAGTTCCGGTATCAACGATATAAATCCGGTCACTATTTATACATGGCATAATGAGTCTGTTTCTGCTCTTGCTCGTGTCACCATAGCAACTGGAGCATGCGTTCCATCCAGTATGATGAAGCTCGTCACATTTGTACGGCATATGAAGACGATGTATCACCTGAAAGGCCAAAACATGTCAATGATTTTATTACATAATTATCACACACACACACACACACACACACACACACACACACACACACACACACACACACACACACAGTTCCTCGAAGAGACAGACGCTCTACTGGCTGAAAAGAATTTCCAGGAATTCAAGATAAGACCATTTCTTCCTTTTAACTGCGGAGTGTGTTGAAACCATCTTTGATACTCTTCATCGATAACAAGATTTTCAAATTAGCTGCATATTGGATGTCAACTTGGCCCCAGTTTCATTCAGGATCAACAAGGCATCATAAGAAGTCTTCTGGTGGAAACCCCATGTTGATATGACTTTCCATTTTGGAGGAGCAACGATAGCAAGATTTTCAAGATAAATGTTATGGTGGCCACGTTTTATATCAGATTTGCACCATTTCTATTTTGTACCAACTAGACATCATAAGTCTTTTGGTTAAAGCACAATGTTGATATGACCAGCCATCTAATAGAAGTAGTAATAACAAGAATTTCAAGATGATCATCGTGGCAGTCATATTAGAAGTCGGATCGGTACCATTTTCATTTACGACCAACTAAATATCATAAGAAATCTTTCAGTGAAAACCACATACTGATATGACCATTAATTCAGGAGAAATAGTGATAATAAGATTTTCAAGATGGTCACACTGGCAGGCATATTGACTGTCTGAATGGCAGCATTAGGACCAACTAGACATCATAGTAGTTTTTTTTAGAAGAAAAAAAAAACCCATGTTGATACGATCATCCATTCAGGAGGAGTAGTGATAATATTTTCAAGATGGACGCTGTTCTGGCCATATTGGACATCAGATCGACACCATTTTCATTTTGGAGCAACTATACATCATAAAAAGTCTTCTGGTGAAAATCCCATGGTAATATTACTTTTCACTGAGGAGGATTAGCAATAACAAGATTTTCACGATGGCCACTGTGACAGTCATAGTGAATGTCTGAATGGAACCATTAGAACAAACAAGACATCATAATAAGTTGTTTAGTAAAAAACCCATGTTGACACGACCATCCATTCAGGAGTAGTAGTGATAACAATATTTTCAAGACGGGCGCTGTGGTGGCCATATTGGAGATCAGTTCGACACCATTTTCATTTTGGAGCAATTATACATCATAAGAAGTCTTCTGGTGAAAACCTCATGGCAATATTACTTTTCATTCATGAGGATTAGCAATAACAATATTTTCAAGATGGCCACTACGGCGGATATATTGGACATCAGATAGGCACCATTTTCAATTAGGACCAACTAGACATCATAAGAAGTCTTCTGGTGAAAACCCCATGGCAATATTACTTTTCGTTCAAGAGGTGTAGAGACAACAATATTTTCAAGATCGTCGCTTTGGCGGCCAATGTGATGGCCATATTGGCCATCATACCAGCACCATTATCATTTAGGACCAAGTAAACATCATAAGAAGTCTTCTGGTGAAAACCCCATGTCAATATAACTTCCCGTTCAGGAGGAGTAGCGATAACAAGATTTTAAAGATGGCCGCTGTGCCGGCCACATTGGACATCAGATCGGCCCCATTTTCAATTAGCACCAACTAAATATCATAAGAAGCCTTTTAATGAAAACCCCATATTGATATGACCATCCATTCAGGATGAGTAGCGATAACAAGATTTGCAAGTTGGCCGCTGTGGCGGTCATATTGTATTTCATTAGGACCAACTAGACAATGAAATGAATGCGTGCGTGTAAAGTTTTATGGCAATTCTCCAAGTCGTTTAGGAGGAGTAGCGATAACAAGCTTGTGCTAACGGACGAACGGACGGACGAGAGAGGGAAGACGAAGAAACGACCATCCCATAAGCTCTTCTGATCAATGACAAGTAGAGCTAAACAAACACTGTGGGGCCAACAATAAATTCGAGATATATTAATCTTTAAGAATTCTATGTGGTTTCCTCAAAGAAAAGTAGTTGCTCATCGTTATATTAGTTTAAACAGAATTCATTTTACGTTGATTGTACAATACATGTCTACACGGAGACGTTCGCGTACAGTCTTTGAGGTGAAAGCTCAGAACCTAGAGGTACTTGCCGACCTTAAAGGTGAAACTACATACACTTACTTGCATAAGCAAGAATCAGCGGTGACCGCATTGATGCGCTATTAGTACCCATAATCGTTGTAAGCATTTAAATGTACTTGTAATTGTCTGAAAGGTTATTATTGCGTGCAAACTTGATCACCTTGACCAAGTTGTATCTGCACTGAATCGAAAGACTAGACAGAAAATTCTGACCAATTATTATAAATGTGGTAAGGATTTAATGCCAATATATCATTGGAGATATGTGCAGTTTGTGGGTATAGCAAACCAATTAAGTTGATGCATATCACGGACCCTCTAGTGATAAATTTTATTATAAACAGTAAGTCCATCTGTGCAAACTGTGTCCTATTAACTCTTTAGAGTGTTCATAATGAAGGAATATTTTATAGGCATTAGAGTAATACGCTTGAGCAAAATATTGAAATCATTGAACCAGTTCATAAATTCCATTGAAACTGAGCACTTATGTAAGATTGTGTTCATCGTATGACAAATATTTTTATTTTTATTCAATAAAAACAACAAACTAGTGCGATAAAATGGCTCTGAAGTATATGCGGATGTCTCAGATATTACTCCTTTGCAGACAATCACATTAAGACGTCGTTCGTGACGCAATGACTTTATATGTTCAAACATTCCATATAAAACTCTTTAAGTGAGTTTTACGTCATGTACTAAGTACATATTATACTGTCTGTACTGCTGAATATTGTAACGTGATTGACGAACAACGGGGCGAGCTTGCGAGTCCTATATACTTCGAGCGAAACCATAATATCCTATGGTAAAAACACTGTAATTTATTTGTTGTATACCCCATTTATTTTAATACAATATATTTAAATTATTTCTCACAAAATTAAAGTGAATTAAAACCATGTTATAAGATAAGTCTTGTTCTGATTATTTGTACGACTGAATCGCGCGCAAAAAAAAAAAAAAAAGCAGAATGTGACGTGTGTTTTACGCACTGTTGCGTCATGACAGACCTGCTGTGCCACCAGATTACGTAGCAACAAACTTACTGGGCCCTAAGTGTACTTAATAGCACCCAATAAGTGCCTGACGACGTCCAATAAGTGGAAAATTTACCGGATATTCTATGCAATGCATTTGCAATGGAAGTCACGAGCTAGGTATACAATTGCCTTAGCTTCACAATGATTCATGAAATGTATGAATAAAATCCATCAAGCGGTTTAGAAAATATGAGCGAAAGAAAATGCTTTAACGAAAACTTAATGTAAATGTTCTATGACTGTGCCCTTGACCCCAAGATCAAAGGGGCGCGAGCACGTGTCGCAGAATGAATTGTCTTAGCGTCAAAATGAGTCATTCCGAGTATGAAAACAATTCATCAAGGGGTTTAGGAAATGTAAGCAAGTGAAAAAAACTCGAACCAAATATTTCCCATCACTGTGATCTTAGACCCAAGGACAAAGGGGCAAGCGAACATGCCAATGAATGAACTGTTCTAGCTAGCTCATAATGATTCATCCAAAGTATGAAGAAAATCCATCAAAGGGTTTACGAAATATAAGCAAATGAAACTTTGGCAAAAATCTTAAGGCAGATTTTCTATGACTGTGGCCTTGAGTTCAAGGACATAAGGGGCGAGCGGGCGTGTCGTAAATGAATTTTCTAAGCTTCAAAATGGGATGCCAGGTATAATGAGAATTTATCTCGGAGCTTAGGAAATATATGCAAATGAAACACGTTAACCAAAACCTTGAAAAAACTATTGACGCGAATATATATGGAACCCTGTTCTGCTACATTCACGCATGTGCGTAGATTTAATATCAATGAATAGTTCCAAAACGCTGTCAGTTACCTTGCACATGTATTGAATAGTGATAATATCATGAGTAAAAACTCATTCTTGATGAATTAGCTTTGATACAGAGAATTAAGGAGAGAGAATGATAATATTCTACCATCAAAAGCCTAATTATTTCTGATAATGAACTGTTAGCCACATCAATAGAAGTTCATTAAGCACGCTTTCATCAATATAATTTGTTCATCTAATGTTGTAAAACTGCCTATCAATGTGGATAAAGTCCGTTAAAGTAGGTTTCTACAACTTAACAAAGGTGTAGGGTACGATTTGTTTTAGGCAGAAAGTGGTAGCCATCAAAGTCAACAGCTGGTAGCAACATCACTTACCAGGTAGCAAACTTACAATGTGCAAGTCAGCTGAGCCAAATATATAAAATTTCTTCTTCAGTTTTTTTTCTACGGATATTGTAATGCAATCGAAAATTTAATTATTGCTGATAATAATCTATTGATCACGGCGAAAGAGTTTATTAAGCCCTGGTTTTTTTTTTTTTTTTTTTTTTTTTTTTTTTTACGATATCACTAAAACGCCTATCCATGGGGGCGAAATCCGTCCAAACAGGTTTCGTAGCCTTTACAAAAGTACAACTTTTTCTTCAGCCGATACCAAAAGCTGGTACTAAAGTCATTTATTAGATAGTGAGAGTTAAAAATACAATTAATGAAAGCCAGAAAATAAATTAAACAGCCTTGCAATATAGATTGCAAATGAGAGGTGAGCTTTTCTGATAGGGATACATATAATGCGATCAAAGTCTAATTATTTCTGATAATGATCTCTGGACAACTACAGAAGAAGTTCATTAAGCACTCGTTTTATCTTCTTCTTTTTTAAATTTCATGTGATGCTATCATAAAACCGCCTGCCTATCCATTGGGGCTAAATTCGTCAAAAGAGGTTTCATACACATTACAAAGAAACAGAGAACATTTTTTCCCCTTCTTGTTTTGCAGGAAGAAATTAATAGCTAACGGCACCAAAAAGCTGGTTGCAACGTCATTTAAAAGGTAGCAAGAGTTCAAAATACAAGGAAAGAGGACCAGAAATAAAATATGTTGCTAGACGACAGAAATAAAATATGTTGCTAGGCTACAGAAATAAAATCTGTTGCTAGGCTACATAAATATGTTGCTAGGTTACAGAAATAAAATATGTTGCAAGGCTACAGAAATAAAATATTTTGCTAGGCTACAGAAATGAAATATGTTGCTAGGCTACAGAAATAAAATATGTTGCTAGCCTTGCAGAATAGACTGTAAATTATGTCATATTTCCTGACAGGAATTGATGCAATGCAATTTAAAAAATCTAATATTTTCGATAAGGATCTGTTGACCACGACAAAAGAAGTTCAATAAACACTTGCTTATCTTTTACTTTTTTATTTCAAAGGGTGCTGTTGCTAGATATCATATCAACTGGGTCAAATCCGTTAAAATTGGTGTAATGTACTTTACAAAAAGACTGAGTACATTTTCATTCTGCAGGCGGAAAGTAGGGTTACTTGGTACCGGAACCAAAAGCTCGTAGTAAAATCGCATACCAGATAGCAAGCCTACAAAACACGCACAGCAGGACCAGAAAATATATTTTCGCAACTTGCTGTATAGACTGCAAATGAGTGGTCATCTTTTTTGTCTGATTTCAATAAACAACTGATTTAATGAGTTCTTTAAACAGAAGAATTGTTTCAGTAAAAAAAACACAAAATTACTTTTATTATTATCATTATTAATGTATATATATATGCTTATTTTATGCGCTGAGGAGAAGATGGAAGGGAAAAGAAACGAGTGAGGAAGAAAGGAATGAAAAAAGAATGCTGAAATTAAGCACTTCTTGACCTTTCCGTATGTAGGCGAACTCGGATCGACGTCCACGGTGGCCAAATAGTCCGGCCTAACATCCTTGTATTTTGCCGGGATGATACATGGAATGTATGCAAGCTTCTCCCGAGGCCCATTCTTCATGGCGTCCAGTGGAGATGCATAACCTGGTCCGTTACCACAGCATTCTGAAAATCAGAGTGTTGAAAACCAGGTAGTCAAAAAACCAACCAACAAACAGTTCATTGTTTTTCTTACAATGCAAGAGTCAATTCTGTATGCATCCGCTCCTCCTGTAAGGTGTTACATTAAAACGGATATTCGAGACATCCATCCAGAAAACGTTTTGTCGCTTAGGACAATTAAGTGCTATAGTTAAAAGAAAGTGATTTCCTGACAGATTTCACTTGTCCCATATAAAGAAAAAAAAAGAACGAATCAATCAATCAATCAGTCCAGTCCCTTGAAAACTGTTACGCACGATACTGGACCTTTAGGTTAAAAAGACGAAATGAGGTATGAAAAATGGATTCAGCCCAGCAAAATCAATGTAGCATAATAGGATCACACCCAAAGTTCTGGAAATATTTAAAGTTGAATAATCCCAAACTTAAATAAGATCAAAATGTTCTGACAATTTTAGTGAAAACCCCATGTTGATATGACCATCCATTCAGAAGGAGTAGCGATAACAAGATTTTCAAGATGGCCGACGTGTCGGCCATATTGGATGTCTGAGCAGCACCATTTTCATCTAAGACCAACTAGACAATGGGATGAATGTGTGTGAAAAGTTTCATGGCAATCCCCCAAGTAGTTTAGGAGGAGTACCGATAACAAACTTGTGTTAACGGACGGACAGACGACGAACAACAGAACATCCCGTAAGTTCTTCTGGTCTATGACCAGTAGACCTAATAAAGAAAAAAAAAAAGAACTTAATATAAAAAAAATCAATATGATCAGACACATACTATGTAACACAACAAACTTTAAATGCATAGTTCTTTCTTACAAGCAATAAACAAAACCTTAAACACAAACTTTAACCTTCTGTCTTCACATGACAAACCTTAAAATAAAACTTTAAATATCAACCTTTCCCCCGTAAATTGTGAAAACGAATTTATAAAATGGGGTAATAAATTATCAAATAAGGCCATTATGAAACATACACCAATAAAGACTTATGTGTTTGAATGGTTAATACAGTAAATATTGGTTGCATCGGACCATTTACCAGCTTGTACCCACTCACCCCTGAAAAAAAGCACATTTAAGACCACTAAGATATAAAATCGTCTGCTAATGACCTAGTCTGAGTTTTATCTGACCCCACTGCCCGACATAAATTTGCAAGTACTTAAAACGGGGTGGAAAAGTAAGAGGAAACTCGAACAACCAATGACCTTTCTGAATAGGGTCTATTTTTAATATTTAACCACAAAGTGATCGCGAGTTACAGGTCATAAGAGTCTATTTGGTACATGTCAAGTTTTTGAATTCAGATTTAGATTTGAAATCAACGTGCACATCCAAGTGTTACAGGTTGCCCATGCTATTATGGCTTACATTTATAAACACAGACAAGCTCATGCCAAGAAGTGAATAATAATAATAATAATAATAATAATAATAATAATAATAATATATTATTATTATTATTATTTTCGTAGGATCAACATATAACACAAATAGTAACACATGAAAAAATCTACATGTCACATAACATGTGACACAGCACACACATAAAACGGCTATGATACAAAGAGACATAAAATACATGTACGGCTAAAGCAGTGCATCACATAAATACTACAACGCTTGCGTCAGCAATACGACAACATAACACCATACTTGTACATATATCACGACTGCATACACAGGTTGGTTCACTTGAATATCTAACGCTTGAATGGGGAAATAGAGGGGGGGGCACCAAATAACATGCACTATTATCATTATTGTTACTGTACTACACAGAAAATGTTATTGTATGGTGAGCTTCAATCCCTTAATTCAGTCTGACGGATCACAGTTTTGAGTTCCCGAACGTGCCAAACTAGTTTTCATATAGTGCGTTCACCTACAGTGTGTATGTGTTGTTATGGTTTGGATCAGGACCCTCAGTCATAACTGACATCTAATTTCATTCATATACGTGTATTCATTCGTAGAGAGAGAGAGAGAGAGAGAGAGAGAGAGAGAGAGAGAGAGAGAGAGAGAGAGAGAGACACCAATATACGCATTACACATTTAGAGTTTCCCAAGGCACAACTAATCTGACTCTTTTAATAAGTCATTGAGCTCCCTGAATAGCCATCAAGGTAAAATCATTGATTCGCAACCAGAGTAATACATGTTTTACTTCTACGGGCAATTAACAAGCCCAAAAAGCAGTTCATGAACGTTATTTGAACCCATTTGTACCTGTATAAAATACAGTTCACAAAAGTAGTTCCTAAACGACTTGTGAACCCATTTGTACATGTATAAAATACAGGCTGTTATACTTGTATAAATCTCATCCCATTACTTTTCTCTCTTTTTATATTCAAAATGCATCGTCCAATGACAGTTATGCGTAGATATTTATCGTATGTTAAAAATGTTTGTTTTGCTATATGCCGATGATCTAGATATATTTGCTATGTGCCGATGATCTAGATATATTTGCTATATGCCGATGATCTAGATTTATTTGCGATATGCCGATGATCTAGATATATTTGCTATGTGCCGATGATCTAGATATATTTGCTGTATGCCGATGATCTAGATATATTTGCTGTATGCCGATGATCTAGATATATTTGCGATATGCCGATGATCTAGATATATTTGCTGTATGCCGATGATCTAGATATATTTGCTATATGCCGATGATCTAGATATATTTGCTATATGCCGATGATCAAGATATATTTGCTGTATGCCGATGATCTAGATATATTTGTGATATGCCGATGATCTAGATATATTTGCTATATGCCGATGATCTAGATATATTTGCTATATGCCGATGATCAAGATATATTTGCTGTATGCCGATGATCTAGATATATTTGTGATATGCCGATGATCTAGATATATTTGCTATATGCCGATGATCTAGATATATTTGCTATGTGCCGATGATCTAGATATATTTGCTATGTGCCGATGATCAAGATATATTTATTGTATGCCGATGATCTAGATCAGGGGTGTCAAACTCATTTGCTATGGGGGGCCAGATTTGATATATATAATAATAAATAATAACAACAACTAATGAGTCTGGCGGGCCGTATGTTTGACACCCCTGATCTAGATAAATCTGCTATATGCCGATGATCTAGATATATTTGCTGTATGCCGATGATCTAGATATATTTGCTATATGCCGATGATCTAGATATATTTGCTGTATGCCGATGATCTAGATATATTTGCTGAAACACCAACTGAGATGAATTAGCTTTCGGGAGTTAACTTAGACCTATTTTAGAAGGATCCAGTAAAGAAAGTCACAGGAAAAAAGCCACAAGAAAAAAAATCAACGGTGAAAAAGTCACACGAAAAAGTCACAATTATTAAGAACAGAATTATACTAATTTTAATATAAGTTCAGTTAAAATGAATTTGTTTTTATAAATTTAGTACCATAATTATGAAAGTTATTTTGCAAACTATAAAAAAGTTGAAAAATTTGCTTTATCATTATTCAGCATGTTTAAATTTATATGATAAATTTTATAATAAAAACAAATAAAACAAAATGTGTTCTGGGTTATACAAAGCCACAACGCTGTATTTTCTGCAAGTTGTATAGTCTGCGATCTTGCCATAATGCATATCTCACGACCTTTCTTTTGCTTTTATACATATCGCATGCTTCTATTACATAAATACCAGCAGTTTCATTCATCTATCGACCCTTTATTATTAAGTCCTGTATGATATAATTTTACCTCATCCAAACCTGATTTGTGACTTCTTTCTGTGACTTTTTTCTTGTGACTTTTTTCCCCAGGTGAAAGTGTTACTTTTTATCCTAAACTTTTTTTCCTGTGATTTTCTTTCTGCTTCCCTTTTAGAATATGATTGTAGAGTACAGTATGGGACCCATATTCCGAAATTTTACAGGATGAACCTGAAAACATCCTAAAGCTAGCGAATAGGTTTGGCACATGCAATTATGACTATACCCCAGTACGTATAACCTCAACATTGCATAAGTTGTCTTGGAAACCAACAAACCAACGTAGACTGGAAAACAGATTAATTTTTTTCTACAAAGGCTTAAACAACAAAACAAAAATGCCATGCTACAATTTGATCAAACAAAAACAGAACCAGTATAAAATTGCATGTATATACCTGCCAGATGCCCTACGCACGAACAGAGAGTTAAAAATTGTTTTCTTCGAAGAACAATCAAAGACTGGAATTTGTTACCACAAATATCAATCACAACTGTTGAATTTCAGAAAAACAAATTGATACCTTTTTAAAATTAGTACGGTCACATTTATTATAAAATAAGTCTTTTGTAATGGTTGACGTTGCGCGGTTCAACAATGTCAAAATGATGTAGTACCAAACTAATCAAGATCAATATCAAGATCAGATGCGGCGCTAACTTAATCGATTTAAATCTTATTGTGATGAATGCGGATTAAATTAACCTAATCCATTTAAATATTATTGTGATGAATGCGGATTAAAGGTTAATTTGGACAAAACAAATGTTGTGGTTTTCCGTAAATGAGGCTACCTACGGAAGCGTGAAACATGTTTTTTTTTTTTTGTTTTTTTTTTTTGGGCCGGGGGGGGGGGGGGAATCACAAATTAAAAGTGGCTTCATATTATAAATACCTAGAGCGGGTATTCTCGCCACGTGGTGTTTGGTATAAATGCCAAAAGGTCTTATCTGTACCACTGGCGGACTTGTCCATCTTGAAACCTGCTTAGAGCAGGTGGGCCGTGGGGTTTTAGGCAATATTATAAGGGGAAGGCCGCCATTTAGTTACAAATGTAATACTTCATTGTACCTGGTAGACAACTGGACACAATTGATTAGACAAGTCCAAAAAGAGACATACAATACTGTATCTAGTCTTATTGCTTTCTTCGCTGTCAGTGTACATTTTATCTTTTCTTTGACAACTGTACTCCATGTGCACGATTTCACATTTTTCTTAAACAAACAAAGGAGTCAAGAAAATCTAGAAATAAAAATTTAATTTAAGAACTAAAACATTTTAGAGAGGTATCATGCAACAAACTATCCATCCCGTTCAAGTTCTTAATTAAATTTACGCTGGCAAATCATTTCTTTCGGCACTCTAAAGCAAGGGTCACTGTTCTTACAGCTATGGGTACCTAAGACCAGGATTCACCATACTGTTATATAATACAACAATCTAGGTCAAAATGACTTCTCGTTACTTTAAGACAAATTCTTATGCATTCCTAGCGCATAAGGATGTATGGCTTCGTTTGAACGTGCCTGTACGTTTGCGTGCATTGTTATTGTTTTTCCTGCTGAACCTTGAAATCGAATCCCAGTCACAACCCGAGACCAACGTAATCCATATTATGGACTGGTGTGAGGATTGGGGAATTCAAGGTCAGAATCCTTCTTGCCCTCAAATTCGGATCCCAAAGGGTGGGATTTCACTGTGCTATATCAAAACACACATGGGATTATTTCTCTCTCATTTTAGTACCAAATAATGTGGATAAGATGATAGTGTTGAATAAATAGCAATTAGTACAACAAGTGCAAAGATGCGAATGTTACGTCATCAGGTGCACTCGTATGGGAATATATTCACATATGCATAGGAATAAATAAATAGAGCAGAAACACGTAAAAATCATACTGGGACCGAGAAAAAAAAAACCAAAAAAAAAAAAAAACCAAGGTCGGCACAAGTTTCAAACCCGGGCTCATAGTTTAGCAATTTGATCCTTTGAGCTTCATAGCAAACAGATTTTGCTATTTGTCTCAACTTGTGATATATATATATATATAGTAAACGAATTAGTACAACCTGCCCACCCTATATTTTGATTATATTAACTTTCACATAAGACATTGCATATGTTCATGCAGTCACGGTATTGTATTATCTACCAATAAGATGATGGCGAGGTCAAGTGGATGACTCTCAATAACCGTACATGAGCAGAGTTCATGTGTTATTAAGGCATAAACGCATGTTTCATGTCCCCGCACTTTCAAAGTAGCAGCAAGGATATAGTGATAGTCCGTACGAACGTGTGATATATACGTACGTACGACTTAATGTTGTTGGTCTACTCATACACCGTCAAAACTAGACACATAACATCTGGGTCAGTGATATTTCTATGTATGTAGATTGTGCCAAAACATTTGAATTTTTATCTCGCGCCGCGGGTGGGACTGAGGTTTACGGGAGATTCTGTTAGTTATTGCACGGCCAAACTGCACCTCCTAGCCACTTGTCTCTTTCAGTAGTGTTTGCTAACTGTGTAAATTCATTAAAATCTGATCACTATTTTATAGTAAACTCTAGCTTCACAATTTAAGATACGTAATGCAAGGACACAAAGAAAAAATTTGCCATCCATTTTTAAAAAATTTCATATAACTCCCAGGCTTTCTAAAACGTCTAAGAATTGACATGTGAGATCAATGACCCAAGTGTCAACACAGGTCAGATTGGGACCCGTTAGCTATGCACTAGGGTCTTCTCCTATTTTCCAGAAAGTTAGTCAGTGGGTCACAACATAGAAACTATTAAGATACATACTCTATAAGCTATAGGGCTTTACAAATTATACAGAAGTCAGCTTCCCGAGCAGCAACAGGGGTGGGGGGATTTGTTTGACGGGTTTGGACCTTCTTGTACCCATTCTGTCCCCCTCACCCTCTACCTCAAGCCCGCCGACATGTTAAAAAAGATGCTTATTTCGAGATGAGGACTGGGGAATAAATGAAGTATTGTACCCCAGGAGCCTTAAACTAAGGATTTGGACCCAGCAAGCCCCCTCCCCCAGAGGGGCGGGCCCAAAATCATTACTGAAGCGCACTTTGTGTTAGGGCTACCACACTTTCAACTACCAACGGTTTTGCTGCCGTGGGGCTGCAGCTGGCCTTTGACAACCAACCTGGCTAAAAGGATGATAGGTATACTTTGCCAACCACTCTTTCCGTCCATTTGGAGAAAAGTAGCCCGCGGCATATCGAGCTACAGAGATAGCAAACATCAATCCTCGTCTACTACAAAGGCAGTGTATGCTACCTACTGAAGTATGAGGATTCACGTCGAAAGGGCTGTCAATGGCCACCATGTTCTCAAGAATGCATACGACAGCAACCTTGGCCCCGACATTTCCAAGGTCGACTACCTCGCAGGCCACAAGGGCCGCACGCATATTTGCCCGCTCGAAATGCTTCCGGTCTTTGTCGACGATGCGTACGTCTCTGGCTACCTGCGGCGCAAAAATGTTGCGTACGAGGTCGGGCGCTTTCACTACACGACCGACAATCCTGGCTTGGCGAAACAAGTTGATGCAATGATCGCGATTGCAGTTTATGCCAGCATAGGTAGAAAGACAAATGAAGAAACATTTTGATAGTCGTTTCCGCGCACGCGAAATGCCCAGATTAGATCCAGGTTATAACGTTTTTGTTAGGGATATGCAAAAGACAGGTGTGGTTCTGTCAAAGGCATCGTCTCCACGATCATACTTTGTGCATACCCCTGAGGGTGATCTGCGCAAAAACAGACGACATTTTATTCAGCTACCTTCAAGTAGGTCTACAAGAGTGCAGGAAGATAAAACCTTGCAACAGTTAAATGATGAAGCCAAGGATGATTTGAACAACAACACTGAGAGCAATGATGGCTCCACAATAAGTAGACATGAAAAACAATCTGTGGAAAATGGAAATAATTCTTCAGAAACACCAAAGACAAGTTCTAATCATCGTTATAGGATAAGATCAAATCGACTTGTTATTCCACCAAAAAGGCTAGACTTGTACAGTGTATTGTATAAGCTAAAATGTTTGATTAGATTTCTTTAGGACTGATAGAACTGTTCATATCAAGAATAGCACCGACAACTATATACATATAGTACATTCAGATTTCTTCAGGTCACAGATTTATTGTTCTCAGAGGGGGAGATGTAGTATCAGTTAATGAGGCACAGACATGTGTAATTGGAGTTTGAGACACAGATAAAGGTTGACAGCTTTAATGCTAGTAAGACCTAGGGTCAGTCTAATTAGAGTCCAATTAGTAGCAGAATGCTTGTGATGTACATCATTTATTTTATACTCTCCCACCTTTATGTTCACTTGGTTTTGGGCCTTCATTTAGTTAACAGCATTGTCTGTATATAATAAAAGTAGTGTAGAGAATATCTTGTGTTTGTTCCTACATACCCACACAACAGAAGCTACTGGCAAGGTTTCTCACATAACCACATTGGCCGAGCCCAAGACTCAAACTCACATGGACAGAGGTGAGGTGGCAGTGGTCGGTAAAGGAGAGCGCTTTAGAGCACTCAGCCCCCTGGGACACCTAATGTATACATGTAAAAACTCTTTTGTAGATGTTCTTTTGTCTTATAATTAGGATCATTATTATGGAGTCTTTTGTTGTTGTTGCTATATTCAAGTCTGAGTTGCCATCTATGCCCTATCTCTGAAAAGTTGCATTGTAGCTACCTTTTTTGTTACTGATAATGTCAAGCCTGTATCCAGTGCCATAGTTCTAACTTAAATGGCAAATAATACAAGCTAATCTGGATGATCAGTCTATGATTTCAATTCAAATACTTCACTGTGTATGGCAGACAAGTGGACACAGTTCATTATATCAATCTAATCAGAGACATACAATATAATTCAGCCCATGGTCTTATTGCTTATTTAATGATTTGTATACATTTCATCATTTTGTATGCTAACTCCATATACTAAACTCACACTGTATATAAGATAAACAACCATTATACTGTCCTTCTAATCTTGTCCAGTTCCAATGACATTCTTTCCCTGTAATAAATTTTAAACAAATTCAGGTACGCAGAGCACATTCTGAGGATTTCCTCCTCTCAGCACAACTCGGGGGTGGGAGGGAGGTATCGAATTTTTTTCCCTTCTATTTTGAATTAGTAAATGATGGAGATAAGTATGTTTAAAATTATTCTGAATATCTATAAATCATCATATTTATATATATATATATATACATATATATATATATATATATATATATATATATATATATATATATATATATATATATATATTTATGTATATATATTTGTTTTTTTTTAAATTGGTCTGTTTAAGTTCATAGAGCTTTACTTACAAAATGACCAACCCCATCCCATGCTTTCGAATCGTCTACATCTCATGCAAAAATAGGATACCTGTGCTAAGCAGTGTTCCATCTTTATAATGCTCTATATCTGAGTCTTAAAAGTGATACGTATTTTAAACGAGGGAACATTATTCTGAGGGATGTTTTGATTTATAGTCGTAAAGACTTTTGGACACAACTTCACATTTGTACAGTTTTTGTATGAGCTTAAGGATAACTTGGATATAGAGAAATAGTTTCAAGAAGGATTTGCTATAAGCCTTACGGGGGGTCTACTATATATGACTTAAAATGTTCATATTAAAAAAGTTTTTTTTTTTTTATCTCTACCACCATGCAAGGAATTACACCGTGTGCGCAAACATCGTGGATCAACAGACAACACGAGTAGCAAATATTGTAAATAGACGAAGTGTTAAACGATTATTTAGCTACAGTGCAACTGTCGTGCTGTATAAATTGCGACCAAAAAATTATCCTCAAAATATCAGGACAAGTTCCGTGGCTTTTGCATATTTGTATGGTTTAAATGACTACAACATACGTTGGGCAACCGAGCCAGGATCCGACTTGTGTAATATACTAACTGCATTTGTCACACAAACTTCGTCACTTTCGCGATAATGATTTTACTTTGATTGCAAAACATGTCATTTATGAATTAAACATCTGCAGACAAAGTAATTACTTACTTCAGTTGCTTTACTTGCCTCGAACCTGCCCCACCCACTCGCAAGAATCAAAGTGAGGCTTGCGGAATACTGATCACTAAACCGAGATCTCGGATTAGTAAACCGAGATCTCGGATTAGTAAACCAAGATCTCGGATTAGTGAATCGAGATCTCGGATTAGAAAAATGTGATGTGTGTCCCTTCACGGGCTCCGTACGTGACACTTATTTTGTTAACCGTTAGATAAAGAAATTGTTCCATATCGTTCTCAAGAGTGTTTGTAATTGTTGTTGCTTTTGTTCTTGGAGTTGCAGGTGTTGTTGTTGATGAAGATGATGATGAATTCAACTTACAGAATGGAAGAACGACTAATGAACCAGATTCTTATCTATATTTGTCATGTACAAATATTTCCAAAAACAAGAGTGTAATCAACGATTACATACCTCATCTTAATTTTTACTAGTCCTCAGTAACCATTGTAAAGATTATCATGCAGAAAACAAATCCAGACTTATGTGATCTTCGTCCCTTTTCTAATCAAAAATAATTTTGTGCAATCTTTTATCTCTACATTGGAACATGTAATCATTTTAAAATTTGGAATTTAAAATTTCATTGGCACTATAATGCCAGTATGGTGCGGACATAATGTGTAACCACCTAGCTACTTACGCACTACACCCACCCATCCCATTCACCCCCAGCCTTCGTACCTTCCTACTGTTATAGGGCATACACACATAGAACAATAAACTAAGAACATTCTTTTCTATGATATAAAAATAGAAGTACTATAAACAGTTGACAAAAAACAAAGATTAATATATTTCTTTTTAATTTGTAAAATCCCTATTCGTATAATCTGCTTGACAAGCTATTATTATTGTCCACCCCTAGAAACCAGGTTGTACTGGATGAAAGTCACAGGCTTTGAGTAACCTTGGAATGGCAGGCAGCAGTACAAACATGCTTTATGCGTCCATAATTACCTTGAATATTTACTACAGGTAAGGCCTCACATTAAAACCATGCAGCATGGAGTCAACTTATCTAATTCCTATACTCATTCACATGTACAATATACATGTACAATTAACCTGCTGAGGGTAACATATCACAATGTACAGTGTGTTTCGTCATTATTATGGAAAGTTTACCATTGGATAAACAAATTTATTCCTATTTCCAACTGCATTGTTCAGAAAGAGACTTCTAAGTAGGCAAGGATGTATATAGGTCTATCATGGATGAACGAATGTGAATCTAAGCACAACAACTTAACCTATGTTATTAAAGCGTAAAATGTCGGTCACAGTGACCTTGTTTGGGGTTAAGGGTGTGCATAGAAATGCACTAGTTATCAAGTTTCATGATTAGAACATTAACAGCACGCAACAAGTGAACTTTTAACACGA
This sequence comes from Margaritifera margaritifera, assembly GCA_029931535.1. Taxonomy (NCBI): domain Eukaryota; kingdom Metazoa; phylum Mollusca; class Bivalvia; order Unionida; family Margaritiferidae; genus Margaritifera; species Margaritifera margaritifera. Next base: position 92,701 of record JAQPZY010000382.1, on the reverse strand, counting down.
AATTTCAACAAAATAACTGGAACAAGAGGTCTCCTTTTGCAGAAAGAATGTTGTTGTTGTTGTTGTTGTTGTTGTTGTGGGTTTAACGCCATTTTAGCACATGATAGACTACACATGTCGCTCAGTATATATGGTGGAAGAAGAACGAGGGAAAATCCCAGGAAGAACCGTCGACCCACGGGAAGCTACTGGCAAGCTTTCTTACGTACTCACGTTGGCCAAACCAAAGACTCGAACCCACACGGACAGAGGTGAGATGTCAGTGATCGGTAAAGGCGAGCGCCTTATGTAACTCAGCCACCTGGGGCCCCGTGAAAAGAATGTAGAAGTTATGAAGATGAATCCACTCAAGAAGCTTCATGACTCTAGGTAGCACAGTATGCATAAAACATGCCAAAAGCTTATGTGTTCATAAGCTAAATGCAAAAACGTAAAGCCAATAAAAGATGTAATATACGTCACAATGAACCTTGATTGTGGAATGAACATGGTAGTAACAGAGTCCATATCATCATCAAATTAAATATTCTAGCATGAACAGTCCTAAGAAATGAACATGAAACACAAAATTTAACCCGAGTCAGTGAAGCGTAAACTATGGACTGTAATGACCTACTACTGAAATCAAGATGTACTACTCATCAAGATGCATCCCCAAGTTTTATGATTCTTGATTAAATAGTATGCACATTGAATGCCAAAAATCTATATAGTGATGAGCTAAATGCAAGAACTAATTCTAATTCAGTAAAACGTAAAATATAAGTCACAGTAACGTTTTAGTCATACGTATAGTACTAAGGGATATGTATACAATCATCTAGCTTAATGATTAAAGTGCGAACAGCAAAAGCATTAAACTGAACCTAAGTCAGTGAAATATAGGTTACAGTGACCTGGTTTTAAGATGAAGGTGTGGTACTCATCGAGATGCACCCTCTCACTAACTTTCATGATCTTAGGTATAACAGTATTATGCAGTAGTTTTTTTAAAAAAAACAATCTGTTAAGAATGCAAAAACTTCAAAAAGCTGGTAAAATATTAAATGTAGGTCACAGTGACCTTCTTTTGTTGTAAGGGTGTTGCACTAATAGAGATGCATCCAATCACAATGTTGGACGATCCTGTCATGAACAATACTTGAGACTGAACCCAAATCAGTGAAGCATAAGCTATGGGTCACAATCAACTACTTTTGTGACGATGATCTTATGCTCATCAAAATACGTATACAGGTGCTGCTAAAGTCTATTTGACAATGGTCAAAACGCGAAACCTAATCCAGTAAAATGTACAATGAAGGTCACCATGACATTCTCTTGTTGTAAGGGTGTGGTACTAATAGAGATGCACACAATCAGCTAGTTTGATGATTCTCTCAGGAGCAGAGCTTGAAAAATGACATTAAAATAAAACATTTAACCAAAGTCAGTGTAGCATGGGTCATAGTAACCCACTTTATTGACGATGGTGCATTATTTATCAAAATGCATCCCCTCACCAAATTGCATGATTCTTGGTATAACTGTATGACACAGGATGCCAAAAAGCTATTTGGTCATGAACTAGATGCAAAACAAATATCATAAGCCAGAAAAATGTGAAATATAGGTCACCACGACCTTCTTTTGTGATAAAGCTGTGGCGCTAATAAAGATACGTACAATCGTCTCTAAACCAAAATTTAGCTAAGCTCAGTGAAGTGCGAAATAAAGGTTACAGAGACCTACTTTTGTGAAGATCGTGTAGTAGTTAGCAATGAGCATCCTCTCACCAAGGTTAAAGAATCTAGGTACAGCAGTACACAGTGTGCAAAAAATCTATTTGCTAATCAGCTAAGCGCAAAAACGCAACATAAGCCAGTTAAATGTAAAATATAAGTCACAGTGACTTTCCTTTGTGGTAAGGGTGTGGTACTAGTAGAGATGCATAGAATCGTAACGTTTGATGATTATAACGTAAACAGAGCTTGAGAAATAAATTTAAACTGCAAAAGTTATCCAAAGTTAGCGAAGCGTGAAATATAAGTCACAGTGACCTTCTTTTGGGATCTGACTCCATCCTCTCACCAAGTTTCATGACCCCATGTATAGCAGTATTTATGTAAATAGAAGAAAAAAAATATGATCTAACCGCAAAGCCTAACCAAGAACGTACAACTAGTGTACTTTTATGTATCCTGCTAAGCTTCTCCGCTAGGGTTAGGTGCTATGAAACCCATTCCAAACCGCTGCCTAGGACCTAGGAAGAAAGAATGGTTGGCATGCAGTGCGGGTGTACATATGTATATACTTTTACGTTCCTGACGTCTACGTCGGTTGTATCGTCAATCTTCCTAACTTCGTTTTCATCCTTGAATCGTGCGCCATGTTTGTAACGACTTCACGCGCTTGTTTTGAGATCCTGACGTCATCAACTGAGTCACTAGCGTTCGTTGACAATGACAGTAAGTGCTGATTAAGAAATATTCTATGAAATTAAATTTAAATACGTACTACAATTCAAATTGAAACAACACAATAAAAATGGCCAATTTACTAATGACATATTTGCCGCAACTTTGTGGCCCTTGCGTGGGTTTAGCTGTTCAAGCCAGGGCCGCTGTTCACATGTTTGTTTTCTTTACCTTTTTTATTAGTAGGAAATCCACGACAGAGATTTCTCAGACGGCAAAAGCAATGTAAAAACTTCGCTTCTATAGCATGCACTTCTTATATCATGTTAGAAAAAATAAATCCAATGAAAGAGTATGCAGAATGAAATTTTCTATTGGATTTTAATGTAAAGGGAAACAACCTTTGTTGTGACATAGCCTGACGAAAAATAAAAATCTTTTCAAAGTTCAGCGTATCGTTAAATACGATAATTATATCGAAATAGCTTGAAAATAGAATAATTAAAAAATGAATCATATATATATATATATATATATATATATATATATATATATATATATATATATATATATATATATATATATATTACTTTGGCATTATTTTTTATGTGTTTTATTGCAGTACGAAAGGAATGAAATAGATTATAAATGCAATTAATGAAAATACAGAGACATTATAAACGATCTATTTCCAGACTTTGGTCTAATTGTCACATTCCAATCTTACGTCACGTGGAATTTATTTCAGGGGCACGAACCAAGGATGACCTTCCAGAAATATAAATTTTTTGACACGCTCAGAAAAACGGTAGCTCGCAAAGGGAATATAGAGTTTATAAACATTTTTCAATGACGAATAAATTAGGTAGATATAGTTGAACAAACTTTAGTGTGATTTTAATAGTTTCTCACAATAGTATAATGCAAGCGTTAAAATTCACGTAAAGGGCACGAAATATGGCATATCGAGGATATAGTACAATAACTTATTTCCACTTCAAAGAGGTGAGCTAAAATAATTTTTAAGGCTAATTTTGAATACTTGCACCTTTTGAAAATGCTTTTTTGTTTTCCTGATATATATATATATGTATATATATATATATATATATATATATATATATATATATATATATATATATATATATATATATATATATATATATATATATATATATATATATATATATGTACACACACACACACACACGTGCGTCCACTCACGCGCGTGTGTGTCTATGTGTTGGGACATTGGTTTGTGGACGTGTAGTGTGCCTCAGTTTTACACTGTGTGTGTGATTGTGTGTGTGTGAGAGAGAGAGAGAGAGAGAGAGAGAGAGAGAGAGAGAGAGAGAGAGAGAGAGCGAAAGCGATAGACAGAGGTGACTGTGGGAGAGATAGAGATGGAGATCGGAAATTAACTTCAACGTTTGATACAGTGGTCTGAATAAAAACGTAGGTATAACTGATGTCTTTTACCAAGCCTAAAAAAAGTAATAAAAGTGATTTAGATGTTTATAGAATACCTCGCGTTTCTAGTCATATAATTGTTATCGTAACTATTTTATCATGTGCTAACTCTCATGTTGTCGGTAAGATCTATAACTTAGTCTACCTCAGGCACAAGAGTAAAGAGAGTTCTTTTTGCTGTTGTTGTTCTTGTTGAAGAAGAAGAAGAAAAAGACGAATAAGAAGAAAAAGAAGAAGAAGATGATGATGATGATGATGATGATGATGATGATGATGAATTCAACTAGCAAATTTGGCCAATAATTCACACAGTAACATCTTACCTAGCTCAGTACTATTACAAAATGTCCACTAAAATACATTTCTGAATTAATTTTAGCATGCCTGTATGTTTCGAAAATGATTTTCATTTATGTCTAGTACATGTACGTCCGTGCGCACGCTCACGTGTTTGTTAGTAATGAGTGGTTGATTTGTCGAAATGTAAGGTGCTTCGGTGACACGATGTATATTTGTGTGTGTGTGTGTGTGTGTGTGTGTGTGAGAGAGAGAGAGAGAGAGAGAGAGAGAGAGAGAGAGAGAGTTGGGGATCCCCTGTATATGCTTTGGGTCCCCATATTCGCAAATATACAAAAATGCCAGCAAAGTTTCACATAATATTTTCTTCCAAAATATTATACTGAAAGTTGTACATTAATTTTCCGTAAAGAGATACCAATGTGCCTGCGTGTTTTGCTTATGTTTAATCTATGTATGTATGTATCCATAAATGTATCTATGTATGTAATGTTATATGAAATCAACGAACAAGACTTTATTGTTTTTGTACAAGGCCATTGATCCAAGTACAAAATTATACAATGAAGAAAATAAATACTAGTAATTGGGGCGGAAACACATAGATATTTTGTAAGTCTACAGTATGGTGGTAAGTCATATAATCATGTAAGTCATGCAATCACATACATATGACATAATATACATAATTACATAATTTGTAAAGTATTGTTCCTTAGCTTGAAGGTAAAATATATAAACTGTGCTGTTTTCTGATTACATCATCAGATTTATAACAAAGCAAATTGCACAATATTTCATAAGATGGGTATTCGTAATAGTACTTTGGATGAAACTTCAATCTTAATTCTGCTTATTTTTGTCATTTTAATAAAAAATAGAATTGATCTTCCATTTTCCCGTTGTCACATAAATAACATACTAGTAATCTACGTGCCTTATCGACATTTTTTGTCTACCTGTAACTACAGGAATAGAAAGTTCTCCTATTCTAAAGAGAGTGTATAACCGTCTTATTTCGTTATTTTCAATAACATATAGGTATTGTTCACATTCTATAAGACTTATATAATTCCTATAATTGTTTAAAGGGGTTGATCCATTTACTTCTTCGTGCCATTCTTGCAAATTACAATCCATTAACCGTTTTTTTTTTAAGTGCACAATAAATAAATCAACATATCAAATATACACACAAAACTAAACCCATATTTACAAAGTAGCTGTCTAATATAAGTTGCCCAAGTTAATCTCTAGCCATCATCAAGTGCCTTCAACATCATGTGGCATTTCCTGGGATATCTATAGCTAGGCATATGCAACAATTTGCACTAATATTTTATACATTTAATATAATAATCAATATACATAGTATAACGTCCAAATTCACGAAGAGCTCCCGTGTTTGAAGATTGCCTTCTTAGAGACAAATAAAATGTATCGAATATTTTATGGAATTTCTCTACAGATTTTCTATTCTTGTATCCCCAAAATCTCAGATGAATAGGCTTAATACGAACATCAAATAATTTAAACACAGTATTTGATGATGGAGATCCGAGTTTTCTTATTAATTTCTTGACTGGAATTAAATCTTTATCAGCTTGTATAACAGTCTCTTGCAATTACTTTTGACCAATTCAATCTGCTAGAAAATATTACTCCCAAATAGTTGTAATAAGTTAAAAGTTTGATATTCTCATTACGATAAGTCCACTTTTTAAACTTTTTAAGTCTACCACCGTTTCTAAAAACAATGATATTTGTCCTATCTCTTATCTATGTTTACAATAAGACTCTATTTTACACAAAAGAGCTCCAGTATGTCTATCTTTCTTTGTAATTCTAAAATAGTATCAGCAAAAAGACACAAGTTATCAACATAAAGTTAAAGAATCCTATTTTGTAATTAATTGTCAACAAAGATTCGAGTCCCACTATTTTCATTAATTATTGGTAACAAATCATTTAAAAACAAGGAGAAAAGGAGAGAACCTACTATACAACCTTGTCTCACTCCAAATTTACATTAAAAATATTCACTTAGTTGATTTTGAGAAGTCTTTACAACTGATTTGATATCGGAATATATATATTTTTTAAATAGCTAGCATACTACTATGCACACCGTTTTGTAATAATGCATAACACAATATATCTCTATCCGCTGAATCAAATGCCTTGTTATAATCGACATATACAAAATAGAATCTTCCTCTTTTTTTCGAAAGATATTTCTGTACCACAAAAAGCTATATAAAAAATATTTTCTACTGTCGAATAACTAGTCCAGAATCCCGCCTGTTCTTCGGGTATCTTATCGTAGTTGGTTCCCAAATATTAAGTCTTTCATTTAAAATTGCAGTAAATCATTTGCTTCAAGTATCTAGTGAAGTTATTCCTCTATAATTGTTTACATCAAAGGGTTGGCTTTCTTAAAAAGTGGTTCAATTTACCCTTTCTCCATCTATCAGGAAAGGTATCGTTATAGAAAATAGCGTTAAAGAAAGGTATTAAATAACGTACTATGATAACTTTTTTACACTGAAAAATTCTCCGGGAAATCCGTCCTCACCGGGTGATTTGCTACTTTTAAGCAAATGTAATGCTTTCAATATTTCATTCTCAGATATTTCTGAGTTGAGAATCTGATTTGTGCCATCGTTATTGCATGCATCACAAATATTATTGTCATGATTTTCCATAATAGTGCTAATAAAAACTACTAAATTTGGGTCTAATATGCCTTTAGATGAATTCAGGACGCTTTTAAAATACTCTAACCATTCCAGATTTTATAGTTTTCTTGGCATTTCAAGTGAGGTACTCTTAGATGTCGAATTTATATGATCCCCAAAATATGTTGCCTCATCACATGAATTTTCTAATCTGTTATATAGAGCTTTGGTCTAAAGTTTCTTTTTATTTCTGCAGATTTCTCAATATTTATTTCTGAGTTCCATAACGTTTGGTAAAATACCTTATACCTGTTTTCCTAAACTGGTTTAAGAAAATGTATTTCCACTTTGGCAAATCCATGCATTCCAAATCGTACCAGGACGAATTAAGAATATTTTATTTTCCACAATATATTTTGAAACTATCTGCTGCATTATACAACATTTTAGGAGCATGTCAAGAGGCTGTTCTATATATTTTGTGACACTGTTTAGGTAATCATTAAAAAACGACTCCGTGGGTAGCATTTTTAAATTAGTCACATATACATTTCTTTGTATTCTCATTCCACTTAAAGCGATAAAAGGTTTTTGTACCTAAATTTATATTATCCATAGCAGTATTATTTTCATATAATATTTTGATCGAAACTTCGATCGGTAAATGATCCCATTCAGTTCTCGTTTGGACAGTAAGTCGTTCAGCATGTGTAAATAAATCTGAGGATAGTATTATATAATCTACTTGACTCCTTCACACATTTGCAAAACATGTAAAATCTCCATGTTCATTACCATCTACTTTATCTTTAGAAAGGAATATCAAATGTACAGCATAACAAAATCAAACTTTTGCCACATTCATTCACATCAGTATATCTCGATTTTCTAGGTTTATCAAAGTTGTCAATCTTATAACGTATAAACTCGAGTTAGGGTACGAGCTTTAAATCATGGTCAATTATATAGTAATCTATGCAAGCAGTTATAGAATTAATATCACCAGTCAGTAACCAGTATATTTTATTTTCAGTATCTTTTAAAATGTCAATCATATTGATTTCTAATACGTCAGTGCCATTAGAGGACTTGACATCATATACAGGTGAATCTGACGGGGGTATATAGATAAAACCTAGCAAGACATCATACTGAATGTTAAATAATTGCTTGTAAATAAGATAAAAATGCAGTCCCTATACTCAGTGTAAACGTGTTTCACGTGATTGAAAAGTGCGTTTTGTACGAGCACTGCTATACCACCGCGGTCATCAGTAGCAATTTGGTTTACTGCACACGAATAGTCGGGAAAAGAAGTAGTGATCAAAGACACATCACATTTCCATATTTTAGTAAAACAAATTATTTCATAGCATCTTACAAATGAAATTAAATCAAAATTAAACAACTTTTTCTTTTATGCCATGTATATTCTGAGATAGTAGATTGATACAACAGTGGTGTACTGGCCATTGGGCATACCGGGACAAATCCCGGTGGGCCGCCGCAAACAAATCCGTTTTTACCGGTGTTTTACTTGTGTGAGCAAAACCCCGGGCCTGTCCCGGCAGACCGCCGCATCGGTGGACCGTCAAAAAATCCGTTTTTACCGGTGTTTTACTGGTGTGAGCAAAACCCCGGGCCTGTCCCGGCAGACCGCCGCATCGGTGGGCCGTCAAAAAAATCCGTTTTTACCGGTGTTTTACTGGTGTGAGAAAAACCCCGGGCCTGTCCCGGCAGATAAGTCCAGGGTCGAGTTGCTTACCCAGTACACTCCTGTGATACAATGATTATATATTTTGAAGTTATGTTGGGATTTAGTATTGTCTGAGCCTGATTGATTAAATTTGTTACTTATATTTATGAAATTACAAGAATTCGTTTAATCAGCACTATTGGACTGAAAACTAGTTTAATGGCTATTTACGGATTTCTGATGACCACTGACAATTCTGGACCACATCGAATCTTTGATCAAATCTTTTACCAAGTTTTTACATCTCCTATTTCATAGTCGTCATTATAAGAACGACAGGGTTCTGTCAGATTCCACAGACTACCTAATTTGTCTTGTTTTTCGTGCAGCGTTTGAACCGGTGTCTGTATTTTTTTCGATTCCTGCCATGAAAAGTAATATAAACAGAACGTTTAACACAACAATTTGCCCACTCATAGTTCGCGCAAGCATCTTCTTTACCATTCCATTTATTTACCACTGCGCCCAACATTGAAGCAAAGCAGAAAGGGTAAAAGCAACGCATGGACGCTTTGTAATGGTCTACACTGACACCCATGATCCTTTTTGTGGTCTTTCTCTGTCAAAGAGCTTTACTTATTGTCGAACAAGTAACTCTTAACAGCACGGACATGCATAGTGTTTATGTTTTCACTCAAAATATTCACAATACACTATCTAAATCTCATAAAGAGCACATTTTGCATTGCCACGCATACTTAAATATAACCTAGGCAAATTTCACATTTGCACACAACCTAATAAACATACAATTCTTAACATATCCTTGCTTGAAATGACTTCATTCTATCCATTTCGCGCATGCGCAAGGAAAGCTGTACATTCAGTTTCCGTAAAGAGGTACCAAAGTGCCTCCGTGTTTTGTTTATGTATGTATGAAGGTAATGTTATATGCAATCATGCATTTATGTAAAGATATATTCTTATATTTCTGAAGAATTACACACACACACACACACACACACACACACACATATATATATATATATATATATATATATATATATATATATCCATGCATGTGTAGAAAAAAGAAAAGACTATATATGCATTACCATCAGGGTTAGCTTTCTCCACTGAGTGCATTGAAAAGATCAAAAAATGCCTTTTTTTGATACCAAAAGAAAAAGTAAGAGAAGAAAAAAACAAGACAAAAAAAAAACAAAGAAAGAGAAACTTGAGTTTCTGAATGAAAGAGAAACAAGATGAAAGAAGAAGGAAAGAAAGAACTAGAAATGCCTGCATGAAAAACAGATGCCCCGCCAAAGTATCTGAAATGACTTAAACACAGAGCCTACCAAGCTGTCGAATGGACGTACTGACGGACTAGGGAAGTTCAATATGCCGCTACGTTGGCTCAAAACACTATAGTTTTGAGTTTGTAAACAAATATACTCCTACTCTATGCAAAAACTCAAAGTCCAAAACGTCAATCAACCTGACTCAAGTAGAAAAACTAAGTTAAATGACAACATTTAATCAGGTCTTTCACAAATGCACATACACATCTAGGCCAATTGTTTTCCCGTGTCAAGTAATGTCTGTACAATCTTGCAAAAAATGTTTTCACTAGAACAATCCAAGTCCTAAAAGTATATAAAACGCTACCATGCAGTAGGATATAACTTTTATTATGTACGAATAATATATAAATTAAAAGTGAATGTATCTGTAAAAGAAAACATTTTCACTAGATCTAAGTAGGAATTTAGCATTAAAGTCGTTGTAAAACATTTAGGTTAATTGGTACACATTGCTTTAACCTCTAGCATTTTTTTTATATAAGGACAAGGATCATTAAACGCAGCATTGGTAGCGGGTATTGAACACTCCGACATTCCAGAACAATACATTGAAGCTTTGACTGTGACATCGTTAAAATCACAGGCGGTACCACATTGTTCCAATAGCTTAATATAGAATAATTGGTAAATCGGAATAGCCACATATCTTTCTTCACAACGTCCGTGGTAATTTGCTGATAATATATTTACAAATTGACCTTCGCTGCAAGAATATGTAACATCATATCCCTCATACGCCACCTTCATATCAATTGCCGTTTCTACACATATAGGATTGTCTGACCAGCTCCCATCCGATCCGCAAAAGATTTGGTCACTACCGAACCTGACATATCCGCAATGGCAACCTACAAGGCATCCTTCATTCTCAAACCACCATATCGTGCCTGCCGGATACAATTCATGGCAGTCCATGGCGTTAGGTATGTAAAGATGTGAGCATTTGCTTCGACACCGTATGTACGTATCGCAGCTCTCGTCTACTTTGCGCAATATAGGATCGCTAAGGTCCATTGTTCGTAATATTCTATACATAACCTTGAAACTTATGCCCATGTAGATCTCAACAGTGAAGTCTGAATAGGACATGTGCTGGCAGAATTCATTAGCAACATTAGAATGATGTTTGTAAAAACAAACGTCTTGCCATCTGTGGTCCACCAAAACTTGCGGTATTCCCTCGTACCGAATTTCTCCCTTAAGGTTGACAGGCCTATTGCATGTTATGGCGTTATCAATGAATTCGGCGTATGTTAGCTCCAAACTGTCGCATATATCATTCAGAAGGTCTTTAGTTAGGCCACGATCCAGTGCCTCATATGTTATATTTGGCATAAGTTGGACGTCACCACGCACGTGGAAAACATGGTCCACTTTGTTCACAACTTGAGCAATTGGTACACAGTTTTGGATTTTAGAGTTCCATTTTCCTTCAGCGCATACAATATGTTCAGCATCAGGTGCGTTTCCCTTGAGGTATTCAATAATTCTGTCACTGTCCCATTCTTCTGGAATGTGATACATATCACATGCTAACTCTGCTTGGGCTGAACTAGATATGTATTGATAAAATCCATGATTTACATGCGGGGGTAATGGGCAGAATACTTGGATGCATTTTGGAAGCTCTGTCCACGAGGAACCAAGACACACTATTTCTGTGGCACCTACAATGGCAAATCCGCGACTGCATGAAACACGAACAGAATTACTTTTCTTGAAGCCAGTTGACATAGATTTTGGTACATGTATCTCCCCATTTTCAGGGGCAACTGGATCTGGACAGCGCACACTTTTAATGCAATGTAAAAAGCTGCCGTACCACACCCCCTTATCACAAATAAGGGTATAAGATGTCTTCCAAGGATCGATCTCAAACCCATCGTAGCAGTGCCAGGTTACTTCCCACGCTGACCAAGGGGCGGTCTGATACCATTTTATTACTGCAAATGATGTGAAGAAGTTTGGTATTCTGCACCTTTCTTGCGAACATATTTGGTTTCCAACAGTTTTATGAGAGTCACATATAACAGTTTCATCTCCAATAAGTTCAAAACCTTCATTGCAAGACATAGTTACCACATATCTCTTTTCAATCTGTTCCATACTGCTTACATATCCATCTTTGGGAGCCGTCACATTGTCGCAGGTAGCATTTGTTCGTACATGGAGAGGAGCAGAATATGCGCTTGTATAAGTAGAAACGACTGTCCTAACTCGAACTTCATAATATGTATGTGGTGTAAGAGAATTTAAAACTACAAAGGGCTTCTCGATGGTCGCTACAAAAGTGTATGTCTTATCTGTGGAATAAACGTAAACATCAAAGGTATAACCTTTGGTCAATATGTTAGGCAAATTCCACGTAACTTTGAAGCTATGGGAGAGAATATTTGATACCCTTACATTTCTTGGCGGTAGAGGTAGAGTATATTGTTTCACTGAAGTATATTCAAGGTCAATGTGACATTTTACAAGAGAAAGGGTTAACGTGAACTCAACAGCTGGTAAAAGATTATTGAGCAGAATTAAATTTGATCTGTTATATGGTCTGGTATTTATGTCAGCCACACGAACCATATTGTTATTGACATAAGATGAACGAAGTCGTAATGCAACACCGTTTCCAAAAGACTGTTGTAAAAATGAGCCATTTAGGAGGATAATAATTTCTGTCTCACTAAAATCAAGTACATACATTAATGATGATCTTTTAAAATGACGAATGTCGTCATCTACTGAGCCTGCGCTGAAAAATGAAGACGAAATCAAATACGATTCGATTTCAAGATTGAAATTTGTTAAAGCTTTCTCGGCAGTAAAGTTCATTATATTAACCACAAGATGATCTGTTGCTTCAGAGCTGTTGTCAGTTATGAACAAGTTATATGCAATCATAAAGAAACAAATATCTCTCATTTTGATCTTGTCTAACACTATCAAATCTGGAAAATCCAAATCACCATCGAGCCAGATTTCCTTCCTGCCAGTTGCATCACTGCAGTTGTAAACATCGATTCCGGGCCCACCAATCAATATATCGTTGGATCCATATGGCTGAATATAGTCATTGCCTTGAAAACCTTTGATAACGTTATCTTGGTCATTTCCATGAAGTATATCGTTATATTCAGATCCATATATGTTCTGTATGTCCTTATAGGAGTCACCGTCTGCATCAGCGTCCGAACCTTTACCTGTCCGGAGGTCCACAAATACACCTCTCTGATTAAACCCGTCACCTTGGAAGACTATTGTGTTAGACCCTGCTCCACCGTATATTAAATCTGCTCCATCGCCACCAACAAATGTGTCATGACCCTCACCACCGTTTAAAAGATCATCACCTGGTCCTCCAATCAAAACGTCATTCCCATCATGACCATAAATCTGGTCTGAGCCTCCTAAACCGTCCAGAGTATTTCCTGAAATGCCACCATGAAGCGTATCGTTGTTGTCACCGCCTGCAATATAGACAGTCTGATCGCCTCCTTTGATGTTATTTTTCTCTAGCATCGAACCTGCTATCTTTCTTGCGGTCATTAATTCTGAATGAGTATTGTCTACCGTTACTGAATATACAGAATACGATTTATCAACGATCAAAACTGTTTTATAAGGAAATAATGGTTCAAGTTTCACAGTGACGCCATCCGATGTTGTTGCCATTAGATGCTGATAAGGTATTCCGGACATGAAATCTAGTATTCGGACACAGATATGCTCTGCATGAGACGAGGAGGTGATGATCATGTCTTTGCCAACTACACCAATCTCGAGTTCATAATATAGAATACCTAAGAGGATATGATCAATTTTTTCGTCGTTTGCAAAGTTCGAAATTTCATTGAAAGCACCATAACCGTATTCAACAACGTATGTGTCAGAGCCATTTCCACCTGCCGTGTATCGGCGTTCGGCTACACTCGTGGGACCTAAGTCGATGTAATTTCCAAGCGCATTTCCAATGACTGAAAAAATACATGATTTTGGTCTGGCGACAACTTTTTGTACATTTTTCCACGGACTCTTATTTAAATCCAAAGAGGTATGAGAGACGCTTTTACACGATTGTTCTGTAAAGCGCATTTCAATTGGTAACAAATTCATATTTTTCCTAAATTGATCTTTTGATGTAGGCACACTGCAAGTTATACCGTCTTCAGTCTCAACGACGAGGTGCTGATAAGTCGAACTTAAAAACCAGTTCAGCAGTACAATTCTTATGCCTTCCTCTCTAGAGCGAATTACTATAGAATCCTCTGACGTCATATCCAGAAGAAGTGAATTATATTCTGATTTTACAAGCAATCTATCCAATTTTTCAGCGGGATCAGAATTCAAAATGTCAACCGCTGAGCATCCCTTTTGAATGACATATAAATCACTACCACCCATGCCTTCTAAATGATCAAGTTCACCACCAGAACAACTGAGAAAATTTTCTTCGTTGTTGGCTACAATATAATCACTGTGCATGGAATCAATAATTGTAACAACGCGAGCTGAATTTCTCACTGACATCTGAATTTTGCCAGAATCAGGAACTAACAAATTGATGACAACATTTTCCTTTGAAAGGCTAAAGTCAAGAATCATTGGTACATTTTCAATCACTCCAGACTCTTCGTTATATTTAATCTCAAAGATAACGTTATCCATAGTTATTATTGAAAGCGGTTGCTGATTTTGAAATTTATTTTCGTCCACAATTGAGAAACATGTTTTAAGTCTGTCGGTAACATCAATGACTTCAACTTTGCTTGACGATATCTGTTTTACTTCAATGTTTTTATAGACGGCATTAAATAATATCCTCTCAGTGCTGCCGTCTTGTGAGGTGATATTAACGACATCACACCCCTCCCCTGAAGAAATCACGTATACATCTTCTCCCTCTCCGCCAGTTAAGGCGTCTGCGCCAAAACCACCATTTAAAACATTTCCTTTATTATTGCCAGTGATAATATCGGTGAAGTTTGAACCAACAACTGTTGCGACGTGCTTGAAGTTTGACAGCGATAAATCTACAACATTACTTTCGGTTTTATGTGATAGGTCTATTTCAGTAGGATAACAATCAACGTTATTTTCTCCGACATCGTTTTCAAAAGGTTCGAGTGTTATGCCGTCATTTGTTATGATTCTGAGAT
This sequence comes from Margaritifera margaritifera, assembly GCA_029931535.1. Classification (NCBI taxonomy): domain Eukaryota; kingdom Metazoa; phylum Mollusca; class Bivalvia; order Unionida; family Margaritiferidae; genus Margaritifera; species Margaritifera margaritifera. Next base: position 77,647 of record JAQPZY010000382.1, on the reverse strand, counting down.
GTTGGTGAAAGGTGCGTACAGTAGATGCAAACCAGTGCTGGACAACTGCAGTTCTTTTTCCACAGTAATTTACATGCAGGTCGTCGTTGTGCCGAACACATTTTACTGCATTATAGCTAATATTGAGGAACAACGAATCGAGAGCCGCATCATCTGCGAAGTTATCAATGACGGTCAATCCTCCATACCAGGGAATAAAATACGAATCATGTCCCTGCCCACCGCTTATATGAAAATTCTCAGGTCCGAGTATAAATACATCATTCCCGTCCTTGCCACTAATAAAATATGATACATTATAAAGTTGTAAGGAAATATCACTCGGAACAACAGTGTCCTGACACTGATTGTCTTGTGTACGTAAATGGATGCCCTGGATTGCTGCAAAAGTGTTGTTATACCTGTTCCCAAAGTACTGTCCAAAAGAGGAGGATGGAATGGGTTTAAATTCGAAAGTATGGTAATCTTTAACCGGAAATATCAATAGTTTGGCTGATGTCATGCCATAATTTACCAAGTCAAGTGACTTGCCGATACCAAGAATAACGTCTTTGATATTTCCACTAAATGACTTTTTTAGAATTGTCGAACCAGAAATAGTTGGTACGTCCTTGATCTCTATTTCAAAAGTGCTGTTGTCAAATAGACTCACGGTTACTAAACCACCATAAATATAGTCTTCACCAGCGTCTAAATCCAGCTGCTGAAATCCATTTTCCTCTTCAGATACTTGAAAATAGTTTTCAATTTTGGACACATTTTTCAGAAATTCCCTGTATGTTTCCTCTTGCAGCTCTAGCTGCCTCATTTGTCTAGCAAGACCTAATGTGATAAAGTCTCCCAACCCCTCGATAACTCCGATAATTACAGCAAGTAGATGTTGCAATACACCCTTTCCCTTGACTCTCTTCCACTCCTCTAAAATATCCAAATAGATATCATCAAGTGTCATTCTTACCAGCGATAAAGCCAACACGACGGGTTCCAGCACCGGATTCAAGGATAGTACTGAAGTAACAGAATCGAGAGCTAAATCAATAGCATACAATGGTAATAATTCTTTGTCTTTGTTTTTCGCAAGATTAGAAATGTCTTCTTCTATGAAATAAATATCAAATGCAATACCAGTTATAGGTATAGATCTCATTATGAGTTCGATTTTCAAAGCAGCTTTCTCAACCATTTGATCACCTTTGAACAGCACGGAAGAAATTTTTTTCGATGTTTGCTGTAGAAGTTTATTAACGACACGACCTGCCGTACTTTCAGCTATTTTGGTTGCTAGTCTTTCATTAAGGCCACTCAGTTGTCCAACCGAATGTAAACTCTGGAAAATGGAAAATCCTCCTCTCGCGTTGTCCCCAGCTTGAAAATAATTTAATGCTCCTAAAAAATTGACCAAGGCGCCATGAACTCCAGGACCAAGATGTATTTTACTCATTACATTATTTTGTCTTTCGGTCAGCGCTTTCATAGAAGGAGGAATGTCTTTCATTATTTCATGAATTTTTGCTGGATTATTCTTTTTATAGACTTTAAATTTAATCGTATCACCCATGACCTCTACCGATTCATCAACAAGCTCTACGTCTGTTTCACTAAATTTGCATATCGATCTTTTTCTCCGACTTGATGATTGGCATAATGTTTGTTCCACCAAATAATTCATTTCGTCTTTTGCAGCATCTTTTAGTGACATGTCCTTCCCTTCTTGTGCTTTTCTTTTACTTTGTTCTTTTATAGCACTCTTTCTGGCATTTGTTTCGATATTTGCTATTTTTTTCCGATCTGATTTAGATAAAAGCGTTTCAATGATTTCTGCACCCGAAAACTGTTGTGCCTTTAAACTATTCACGCGGTCTTTAATTTCAACACTCAATTTTGGAAATAAATCTTCAATATTGTCTACAGAAACGCCGTGTGCTTGGTATTTCCCCTTGTCAAATACCAAAAGTGTTCCCTGTTTATCTTTAGACCACAAATAATGAAGTTCTGGGAAGAAAATGACCTTTTCATCATCAGAGTTGTGTGCATAACATTGATTGACTTCAACCATCCTTTCATCATACCCTTCTCCTTTTTGTCTCAGATGAGTGGCTAAAGAGCTTAAAAAAAGATAGATTTCTTCACTCTGCGCTAAGCCTAGAGACTGCACATGTATTTCATCTATTTCTTTACAAATGAAATTTCTTTTTAGGAATTTACTAATGCTTTCGGGTGTTAATTTGGATTTACTCACTGTTGTTGAAGTCGATGCTTCCTCTGCAGACACAGATTCCACAAAGTAAATATCTGCCGTTTCGGCAACCACACATGGGAAGTGCAAATTATCATTTAGGTTGTCAATATGATATTGTTTATACGTTTTATCAATGTTCTGAAGATCAGGCTTACCTCCAACGGTTATTACGAATCGGTTCTCATGTTTTGATCCTTCTTTAAACGATTGAATGAAATTATCCACTTGTTTACTAACTCGGGCTTTTTTTGCTTCTGTTACGCTCTCCGGATTCCTATAGACCTTTTTGATCCGTTTCAAACGTTGACGTAGCTCTTCTTTAAAGGAATCCAAGCATTCTCCGCTTATATCTGACCCAACCGCAAATGCCTTCCATTCAGGAGAATTCCATAGACTCACAAAATCTCGTTTCATTTGACCAATATTTCGGTCTAGTTCTATTGCCACAAAGGAGTATACCTCTTCAAAGAAAACTACCAAGTTCTTTCTGGCTTCTAGATGCTTCTTGTGATGCTGGGTTCTTTGCTCCAGTTCAGATATATCTCCCTTTTGTGAAACTGGGTCTTGTTCAATGTTCACTACTTTTTGCCGAAAATATTCCAGCGAATTTTCAGGATACACATTCTTATCCCATTCTTCGCCAATAGCATTCTGTAATTCTGCTTGAGTTGCCCAGGAGGGAACGATGATTTTATAAAATTCGTGAATATTCTTAGAACCTCCTCTTTTGACATATTCATTGTAAAACTCATTAAGCTTTCTATCCATGTCATTATCAGATGGATTCATTAAGTATGTATCATACAAATCTTTTAAAGCGACGAGTGTTCCTCTATCTTTATCAGACATATGGCTAGGGTAGTCCGTTTTCTGAGAGTCGTACAAGGTTACGTCAGGATCTGGATACGCTAATTTTTCTCGAAGATCTTCGATTGGTTTTACTATGCCCCAGGAGTCTTTATTGTCATTCATTAAACTTTGTTGGTCCATGTAGTAAGTCACAAGGGAGCCACTCAAGGCGTTTTGTCTGAGTAGTTCTGTAGATTGCTCTCGCAGTCCAAACTGGTTAGGACTTTCGCTCTGGTCGACGTTGATATCCAATCCATTTGCAATGAACCTTTCCGATACAGCATTCTCCATTATTGGTATGGCAACTTTTGAATCTACCAAGAACGAACGTATTAATGGATTGTTGCCAGTTGCAGTTGCTCTACCTTGATTGCGATACTTGTATGCAAACTCTAACTGTCGTCTTGGCGATCCAAAACCTACCCAAAGTCTGTCTCCTGCCGGAAATATTACAATATTTCCCTCTCTGTCTTGCCATATGTCCTTCCTTTTAGGATATCCTCCCTTATCGTCAAATACTGTAGTATACATCCGAATGTATGTTTTATCTCCGTGATGGTAAGCTTCCAACATATCGCGGTGGATAATGGGTCCAAAAATTGATTTGGCGGTCACAGGAATATCAATATATTTTTCTTCCGGTCCATTGTTTTGAGCAAAGAGCTCCGGAAAAGAAAATGCGAAACATAGAAAAAGACTTGAAGCCAATTTTAGTTTCACTGTCTCCATCATATTGTCAAGATAAATGTCACAAAGGTATATGAATACACAATTGTCGATTCATGTACCGTGTCCCAGGATTCAAAGTTCAAACCAACGCTGGCATGATAATATTTCATCTATGCCAGCGATGTCAGATACGTGGTTTTAAATAGCGATTGTTATATTTATATAGTCCAACAATTTGTTTGATCGTTACACATCATGAATTTCGAATGATAGGAAACTTTCTAGAAGCCTGAAGCAAATTTTAGATGTGTGAACGAACTTTTACATGGACATATGACCGACATTTTAACAGTTATACCTCACGAGAAAGAGAGAGAGAGAGAGAGAGAGAGAGAGAGAGAGAGAGACGGTCCTTTTCCAACTCTATTTTGCCCGTTATACCATCTAAATCAGGGATAGGAAATATCTTGAAGGTTTGTTATAAGTTATGAACAATAATATTTACTATTTACTAACATCACTTATCCTTGTTGCCTTACAGTTATTATGTTTTGTCTTGTCTTTTTGACTTGAACTGAAACTGACATGTCGGCAACCTGGATATTGTTCAATTAGCGTGTAGCACAGTTAGGCCCCATAAGGCGTCTAGCATAAAAGCATTTTGCTATCAAGTACTGAAAATAAATAATAAAGCTGTATGAAACATTAATGTGCAGCAACGATATATATATATATATATATATATATATATATATATATATATATATATATATATATATATATACGATTCTAGAATAGTTCCTAAAAACAAACTTGAGTCCTATATACTCGAATGATAATACGTATGTACATGTTCGTTGTTATGGGTTTAACGCCATTTTTCAGCACACGATAGGCGGCTGGTATATAGTTGGCCGAGGAAGAATCCAGGTGAACCCTCGGAAGAACCACCAATCCACGGAAAATGACTGGCATGATTTCGCACGTACCCACGTTGTCCGAACCGAGACTCTAACTCACGCGGACAGAGGAGAGACGTCTGAGTGATCTGCAAAGGCGGGCGCCTTAGACCACTCGACCACCCGGGGCCGCTCGTATTTAAAACAATTTCCATGCATAATAGAGCTATAAGTACTGTTTGGATTTCTCGACGCAATTTACCTGTCATTTAGTCAGGATTCAGAAAAATATAATACTTTCATACCAAAAATGCGTGTTTTGTGAAAGAGATATTTTCAAAACAATTTCTCTCTCAAATCCAAAATGCCAGCTTACTCTATCATTCTTCCAAGTGTACAAGGAACATTGAGTACTGTAAATGTCCTAACAACAGCGATATAAAACGAGAATTCATTTAAGTGGTGAGTCTAATTTCAGAAACAAGAACATCACGTCATCTATTTAAACTTTGCAGGCATAAACCTCATCCAATCTTGATGACCCAATCTGGGGGACTTTTATTGGATCTTCATCCAGTTGGCACTGAGCCTCTTGAGTTCCTTCTCCCGCTTCACATGATCTTCACTCTTCTCTCTTCATCGCCCATGCTGCTTTAATTTTTAGGACTTCCTCATCCATCACTTCTCTGACTAGCCTTTTTGCAGAAGGAAACGAACTCGTTTCCCTCTTCATATGTCGCTTGTGAGGGTAGATGTCTAGTTCTTCTTATCGATCCGGAAGGTGCTGAACTCTCCCTAACAGTTCCAAAGCTGTGCTGAACCTTCCCACTTAGCAGTGTTCTGCCAATCTTCTTCTCTATAGGTTTTGGGATGAATGGCACAACTGTGGTTGATGATTTGCATTGGACTCGTGTTCGGCCATGTACGAGTAAACACCCCAGGAGGCGATTACTTTGTGTGCACAGCACACTATTAAATTGTTCGTCAAATGGGTTGCTGCGCTGCATTACTGTATGCAAGGCATGCTTCTTAATTGTATGTCAGGTGTGGCTCAGAATGCACGGACTGGGCAAGAGAGGCGCGAAGCGGAACGGAAGTACTGAAACGCCATTAACATACATGATCAAATTTTGCCCAGTTAACTAAATTGGGCTATCACTAACAACCAATTATGTGTTGACCACATGTTTAAGTATGACAATCCGATAGTTTTTTTATATTTTGTATTATTATTTCCATCCAGATATAAATTTTGAGTACATTAGTGTACATAATTTTCAAAAAAATGTACCAACACATGAGTACAAGTTACTCATTTTTATTTAGTCTCACCCTTTGTTCTACCTACATAGTTATAATTTTAGACGGTGGTTCGAAATAAATCAAAATTGTGCTTTTAAAGAGTACAATCGAAAGGAGTTTTCAAAAATCGAAAAACCCATACAGCCAGGCAATTTTGATCAGCTGATCCCTGGTGACATCTCCTGAGGGTGAGTTCGGTGCGACGAATATAGCTCTCTTCATAAGTCTGCATCGCACTCTGCGTTGGAGCATTTGTCTGCAGGTTCCGCTGATGTTTTCCATCATTACTGTAGTTTTTTCTTCTACTTCTGCACACAAAATTAAAAGTTCGATGTCTTGACCATTGCTACTGCAAACTGAAGTTTTACACAAAGTTGGCCTGATTTTGTAGGGTGGAAATGTCTTTCGTCGCTGCCTGGGTCTGGAGTGAAATCAAATCGCACAAAGCATACCATCCTACATAATCTTCATACGAAATACCGTGGCTGCTGGTGTTAAACTAACTGTCATGTGGCTTCAGCTGTTGTCAAAAAAGATAAGTAATATTTCTGGGCGAAGTTAGGTTCAAAGCGTCTGGTACACAACGTTTGGCCATCTCGAGTGACTTCTATCTTGAACACGTTGAAGTGTTGGAACTCGAAAGGATTTTGATAGATCGCTCAGTCATGGGCTGTATTGCTGACGATGCCAATGAGAATGAGCAAACGTTCCGTTAGTTGTTCTTGGAAAACATGATCTTCTATCTTGGATCGGAGTCCAGTGGCAATAGTAAAGGGTTTCACTTCCATTCGTCGTATCAGATACTTTGCTGTCGTTCTGCTCAAAGTTTGACTGATGTCCTTTCCCACTTTAAGTAAAGCTTCCACACGGCGCACGTAAAGTCTGGCTTCTTCGATGATGGTTTTGCACTCGTTAGCATTGGCCACCAAATGGAACACGGTACTACTTAGATTCAGTCTCAGGCGTATATCCACTCTATCAAACAACATGCCCAAATGCATGCAATACATCAGTTCTAAACTGCGTCCTTGCTTGAGTTTGTGGTCTGCATCATAATCTGCTATCAACGCTGTTTGTTATTCAAATACAAATCCACTTTGCTGAACAATTACTGCATGAAGTTATTCACGGGAGTTACTCTGGCAACTTTCCCTGGATTGTATTGTCCACTTTGAGAACTTTGACTTTCATGTACAATTGACTGTTATTCAGATCGATACAATCTTCTGTTTCTCATTTGATTTCAAATTCAGTAGGTGTTGAGGTGGTCAAAAATAACACAGGATGAAATTCTACCCATTGGGATTATTGCGTCATCATCAGAGGCGGTGGCATGGCAAACATACCGAGTTTTGACTTGGAACATTTGCAAGAATCTCGTTACATCATGTTATTTTTTCTTTTTTAAAGTTAGTTACCAAACGCGTCAAATTCTATGACAGCTCATTTTCTTTTTCTGCTTCGTCTTTTCTGTGGCATAGAAGAAGTAATGCCTTGGCCAGAAGTGTGAAGAGAATTTATAGGAATGTATCGGTGACCTAACAGATCTTTTTCAGTTTGAAGAAAGACTTTTTTTCCTGCTATCAAGAAGACTTCTTTTGGACTTTGTTTGTTTATGAGGAATTGTTTTCCTTGCGTCAAAGCCGTATCTTTTAAAGCATCCAATCCTTGAGTCAACATCGGTTCTAAGATGGGTGCTACCAGACGAAACGCTGATTTTAACATATCTTCTAAATCATTTCCTCTTTCTCGAGTGACTCATTGGTACACTGAATACGTCGGTTACAGTTCACTGGAGAACCGTTTTAAAAAAATGAAATTTTACCGTGACTTTTCTTTTCGAGAATATAACATCTTGTCCAAGATCTTCTTTTATTCTAATATTGACATTGTCAAAGTACGATCTACCGACAGGAAGTTAATGAGGATGTACAAATTCTGGGTGAACGCGATACGTGTTTCCACGTTCCTCGTAAGCAGCAATGGCAGAATCCACATTGAAAGAAATTACTCTGAGTAACGGAAGGCTTTGTTTCGACCACATTGGAGTACACAATCTTAATTCCAAAGTGTAGCAAAAATACTTGTAGAATCGATCGTTGTTTGTAAACGTCTTTCATAGGGGCAAGAGCAGTGTATCCACCCAGAATAGAATACAAACCGGTACAAAAAGTAATGAACATTATTCTGCCTTCCAAAAATGCAATTCAAAACGATCAGCACTTTTATGGTGCTTGATCAGTACACTTTTGTGAGCTTTCTTCAAGACTTTGCCAAATTGATCGTTGAAAGTAGCTGCAATCGTTTAGTCCAAATGTTGTGTACTTAAATAATACCCAAAAGTAATTCCCATGGTATAGGTAGTCAATTGAAGATTGACTGATGATGCTTTTTCGGATACGTAAATGAGAGGATCATTTTTGTCCAACTGTTCTTGAACTTGTTCAGATGTCGACGATGAAAGTGTTTTGACCTTCGTTGATATTGACGGCTTGAGTATGATGAACAATTTCTATTGTTTGTCTCCTTGTTGCAAACTCAAATTGGCAATCGCTGCTCTGATGACATAATACACCACAAAGATTTGGCAGAGAAAGACACGTTCTTTACACCACACGCCACAGAGGTTGTTTTGTAGTTCTTGAAAATAGGAAGGCGAGGTTGCTGTTGTGTTAAACGGCAATGATGCTCACTTCTTCTTTTTATAGTCGCTGACCTGTGAAGCGGAATTCCAACAATTAAAACTAGGTGGATGTTCTTTCCAACGCGCTTTCACTTCTTCAAGTTGTCGTTTACCCACTTTATGTGTTCTTCGATCGAGAACGCTTTCGATATCGTACACGTCGTCTTCTTTTTTGTCACTGGTTGATCCTCAAAGTCCACGATTTGGTCACAAAAACGTCATCTTGTATTTCCGGGACAAACGTGCCTCTTTGAGTTGCTGGTTTAAATAAAATGTCCACAAGTGTATTTCATACTCGGAAAATCCAACCTTTAAAAAAAACAAACAAAACAACAACAACAACAACAACAACAAAAACAGTTAGAAGAAGTCCATTTATTCGATGATATATCTCAGTTCAGATTAATGCTGTATTCTCATAAATTAAGATGTTTCGAAAACCATTTAGACAAAATGTTCCAAAAGGCATTGTCTTCTCGAAATATATTTACGGTTCAAAAACCGTGTCGTTGATTGTCACGGTTATTGACACTTAGCTCCAGTGGAGTGTAATGCATATATAGAAAAATAAAAATCACCATTGAATGTACTTGATATTACATCTATAATGATTTATATATGACGAATATACACCTAATTTCACCTACAATAATTGATACAAATATCAAACGTTCGAAAGACAGTATAAATAATACGGAAAGAATTACAACTAAAAAAAGGAGAATACATTAAACATATACGCTGAACAGATGCAATCATTTTCTTTCAGTGGCGATGTGGAGATTGTAACGTTTGTATTATTGCCATTACAGCTCGTTGCACAGTACAGTGAGCGACTGACACCTATCACTCTCGTGAGAACAATATTACTACTGTCTTGACCAAATCCATTCTTAATGGTTCCCAAACTTCAAATAAATAATCGCCCATCATAATTAAAATTTCACTCAGAATGTTTTCATATGTTCAAATATTAACAATTTCTTGCCGTTCCTTCCTCTTTTTACACAAGCTTTCACAACTTGGAAAACAAAATTGTGATACGAATGGCAAGAGTAATTTAAATCATTGCTATTTTTTGTAACCTATAACAGTTTCGTGAATTTGCACCGGTCAAATGTTTAAACTATATATTATCATTTAGTCGTATTTGTGGTAGTAACAAAAGAGTCTTTTAGGCAAAATGACTTAATATTGTCTCAGCGGAACAAATCTAGGGTATTGTTTCTGCGTTTCCAATGTACACCAATAACCCAAATCATATGGCAGGCGAGGTCACTCAGTGGTAAATGTGATAGACAACAATAAGAGTACCGAGTTCCATTCCCAGGTCAGGAAGAGTCTGCTGTCGCCTTGCGTGGGACACTTTGCTCTCATTTCACAACAAATAAACAAAAACTTTCTAATACCTATAGACAAAACACCTTGTAGCTTTCTTGCCTCACCCAAATTCCAAATATTGCTGTGCATCCCTAATATGCACTAATTACTTTGTATTTTCTTTAAAAGTCTTTAAGTCATCTAAAGCACAGTCGAGTACCTGGGTAACTTTTCTACACCATAAGTTCTTACGAGAACAAATTGGGGAGGTACTCACTTGAGCTCACTGCTAAATTGTATTTCATACTCGGAAAATCCAACCTTTAAAAAAACAAAACAAAACAACAACAACAACAACAACAACAACAAAAACAGTTAGAACAAGTCCATTTATTCGATGATATATTTCAGTTCAGATTAATGCTGTATTGTCGCAAATTAGGATGTTTCGAAAACCATTTAGACAAAATGTGCCAAAAGGGATTGTCTTCTCGAAATATATTTACGTTCAAAAACCATGTCGTTGATTGTCACTGTTATTGACACTTAGCTCCAGTGGAGTGTAATTGCATACATAGAAAAATAAAAATCACCATTGAATGTACTTGATATTACATCTGTAATGATTTATATATGACGAATATATTCCTAATTTCACCTACAATAATTGATACAAATATCAAACGTTCGAAAGACAGTATAAATAATACGGAAACAATTACAAGTAAAGCAGTAGAATACATTAAACATATACGCTGAACAAATGCAATCATTTTCTTTCAGTGGCGATGTGGGGATTCTAACAGTTTTATTATTGCCATTGCAGCTCGCTGCACAGTACAGTGGGCGACTGATACCTATCACTCTCGTGAGTACAATATTACTACTGTCTGGACCAAATCCATTCTTAATGGTTCCCAACCTTCAAATAAATAATCGCCCATCATAATTAAAATTCAACTCGGAATGGCTTAATATGTTCATATATTAACAATTTCTTGCCGTTCCTTTTTCTTTTTACACAAGCATTCACAACATGGAAAACAAGATTATGATACGAATGGCGAGAGTAATTTAAATCCTTGCTAATTTTGATAACCTATAACAGTTTTGTAAATTTGCACCGGTCAAATGTTTAAACTATATATTATCATTTAGTCGTATTTGTGGTAGTAACAAAAGAGTCTTTTAGGCAAAATGACTTAATATTGTCTCAGCGGAACAAATCTAGGGTATTGTTTCTGCGTTTCTAATGCACACCAATTACCCAAATCATACGGCAGGCCCGATAACTCAGTGGTAAATGTGATAGACAACAATAAGAGTACCGAGTTCCATTCCCAGGCCAGGAAGAGTCTGCTGTCGCCTTGCGTAGGACACTGTGCTCTCATTTCACAACAAATAAACAAAACCTTTCCAATACCTATAGACAAAACACCTTGTAGCTTTCTTGCCTCACCCAAATTCCAAATATTGCTGTGCATCCCTAATATGCACTAATTACTTTGTATTTTCTTTAAAAGTCTTTAAGTCATCTAAAGCACAGTCGAGTACCTGGGTAACTTTTCTACACTATAAGTTCTTACGAGAACAAATTGGGGAAGTACTCACTTGAGCTCACTGCTAAATTGTATTTCATACTCGGAAAATCCAACCTTTAAAAAAAACAAAGCAACAACAACAACAACAAAACCAGTTAGAACAAGTCGATTTATTCGATGATATATTTCAGTTCAGATTAATGCTATATTGTCGCAAATTAGGATGTTTCGAAAACCATTTAGACAAAATGTGCCAAAAGGGATTGTCTTCTCGAAATATATTTACGGTTCAAAAACCGTGTCGTTGATTGTCACTGTTATTGACACTTAGCTCCAGTGGAGTGTAATGCATATATAGAAAAACAAAAATCACCATTGAATGTACTTGATATTACATCTGTAATGATTTATATATGACGAATATATTCCTAATTTCACCTACAATAATTGATACAAATATCAAACGTTCGAAAGACAGTATAAATATTACGGAAACAATTACAAGTAAAGCAGTAGAATACATTAAACATATACGCTGAACAAATGCAATCATTTTCTTTCAGTGGCGATGTGGGGATTCTAACAGTTTTATTATTGCCATTGCAGCTCGCTGCACAGTACAGTGGGCGACTGATACCTATCACTCTCGTGAGTACAATATTACTACTGTCTGGACCAAATCCATTCTTAATGGTTCCCAACCTTCAAATAAATAATCGCCCATCATAATTAAAATTCAACTCGGAATGGCTTAATATGTTCATATATTAACAATTTCTTGCCGTTCCTTTCTCTTTTTACACAAGCATTCACAACATGGAAAACAAGATTATGATACGAATGGCGAGAGTAATTTAAATCCTTGCTAATTTTGATAACCTATAACAGTTTCGTGAATTTGCACCGGTCAAATGTTTAAACTATATATTATCATTTAGTCGTATTTGTGGTAGTAACAAAAGAGTCTTTTAGGCAAAATGACTTAATATTGTCTCAGCGGAACAAATCTAGGGTATTGTTTCTGCGTTTCCAATGTACACCAATAACCCAAATCATATGGCAGGCGAGGTCTCACAACAAATAAACAAAAACTTTCCAATACCTATAGACAAAACACCTTGTAGCTTTCTTGCCTCACCCAAATTCCAAATATTGCTGTGCGTCCCTAATATGCACTAATTACTTTGTATTTTCTTTAAAAGTCTTTAAGTCATCTAAAGCACAGTCGAGTACCTGGGTAACATTTCTACACTATAAGTTCTTACGAGAACAAATTGGGGAGGTACTCACTTGAGCTCTCTGCTAAATTGTATTTCATACTCGGAAAATCCAACCTTTAAAAAAACAAAGCAACAACAACAACAACAAAACCAGATAGAACAAGTCGATTTATTCGATGATATATTTCAGTTCAGATTAATGCTATATTGTCGCAAATTAGGATGTTTCGAAAACCATTTAGACAAAATGTGCCAAAAGGGATTGTCTTCTCGAAATATATTTATGGTTCAAAAACCGTGTCGTTGATTGTCACTGTTATTGACACTTAGCTCCAGTGGAGTGTAATGCATATATAGAAAAAGAAAAATCACCATTGAATGTACTTGATATTACATCTGTAATGATTTATATATGACGAATATATTCCTAATTTCACCTACAATAATTGATACAAATATCAAACGTTCGAAAGACAGTATAAATAATACGGAAACAATTACAACTAAAAGCAGTAGAATACATTAAACATATACGATAACAAATGCAATCATTTTCTTTCAGTGGCGATGTGGGGATTCTAACATTTTTATTATTGCCATTGCAGCTCGCTGCACAGTACAGTGGGCGACTGACACCTATCACTCTCGTGAGTACAATATTACTACTGTCTGGACCAAATCCATTCTTAATGGTTCCCAACCTTCAAATAAATAATCGCCCATCATAATTAAAATTCAACTCGGAATGGCTTAATATGTTCAATTATTAACAATTTCTTGCCGTTCCATTCTCTTTTTACATAAGCTTTCACAACTTGGAAAACAAGATTATGATACTAATGGCAAGAGTAATTTAAATCCTTGCTAATTTTGATAACCTATAACAGTTTCGTAAATTTGCACCGGTCAAATGTTTAAACTATATATTATCATTTAGTCGTATTTATGATAGTAACAAAAGAGTCTTTTAGGCAAAATGACTTAATATTGTCTCAGCGGAACAAATCTAGGGTATTGTTTCTGCGTTTCTAATGCACACATAAAACCCAAATCATACGGCAGGCCCGATAACTCAGTGGTAAATGTGATAGACAACAATAAGAGTATCGGGTTCCATTCCCAGGCCAGGAAGAGTTTGCTGTCGCCTTGCGTGGGACACTTTGCTCTCATTTCACAACAAAAAAAAAAAAAAACTTTCTAATACCTATAGACAAAACACCTTGTAGCTTTCTTGCCTCACCCAAATTCCAAATATTGCTGTGCATCCCTAATATGCACTAATTACTTTGTATTTTCTTTAAAAGTCTTTAAGTCATCTAAAGCACAGTCGAGTACCTGGGTAACTTTTCTACACCATAAGTTCTTACGAGAACAAATTGGGGAGGTACTCACTTGAGCTCACTGCTAAATTGTATTTCATACTCGGAAAATCCAACCTTTAAAAAAACAAAACAAAACAACAACAACAACAACAACAACAACAAAAACAGTTAGAACAAGTCCATTTATTCGATGATATATTTCAGTTCAGATTAATGCTGTATTGTCGCAAATTAGGATGTTTCGAAAACCATTTAGACAAAATGTGCCAAAAGGGATTGTCTTCTCGAAATATATTTACGTTCAAAAACCATGTCGTTGATTGTCACTGTTATTGACACTTAGCTCCAGTGGAGTGTAATTGCATACATAGAAAAATAAAAATCACCATTGAATGTACTTGATATTACATCTGTAATGATTTATATATGACGAATATATTCCTAATTTCACCTACAATAATTGATACAAATATCAAACGTTCGAAAGACAGTATAAATAATACGGAAACAATTACAAGTAAAGCAGTAGAATACATTAAACATATACGCTGAACAAATGCAATCATTTTCTTTCAGTGGCGATGTGGGGATTCTAACAGTTTTATTATTGCCATTGCAGCTCGCTGCACAGTACAGTGGGCGACTGATACCTATCACTCTCGTGAGTACAATATTACTACTGTCTGGACCAAATCCATTCTTAATGGTTCCCAACCTTCAAATAAATAATCGCCCATCATAATTAAAATTCAACTCGGAATGGCTTAATATGTTCATATATTAACAATTTCTTGCCGTTCCTTTTTCTTTTTACACAAGCATTCACAACATGGAAAACAAGATTATGATACGAATGGCGAGAGTAATTTAAATCCTTGCTAATTTTGATAACCTATAACAGTTTTGTAAATTTGCACCGGTCAAATGTTTAAACTATATATTATCATTTAGTCGTATTTGTGGTAGTAACAAAAGAGTCTTTTAGGCAAAATGACTTAATATTGTCTCAGCGGAACAAATCTAGGGTATTGTTTCTGCGTTTCTAATGCACACCAATTACCCAAATCATACGGCAGGCCCGATAACTCAGTGGTAAATGTGATAGACAACAATAAGAGTACCGAGTTCCATTCCCAGGCCAGGAAGAGTCTGCTGTCGCCTTGCGTAGGACACTGTGCTCTCATTTCACAACAAATAAACAAAACCTTTCCAATACCTATAGACAAAACACCTTGTAGCTTTCTTGCCTCACCCAAATTCCAAATATTGCTGTGCGTCCCTAATATGCACTAATTACTTTGTATTTTCTTTAAAAGTCTTTAAGTCATCTAAAGCACAGTCGAGTACCTGGGTAACTTTTCTACACTATAAGTTCTTACGAGAACAAATTGGGGAAGTACTCACTTGAGCTCACTGCTAAATTGTATTTCATACTCGGAAAATCCAACCTTTAAAAAAACAAAGCAACAACAACAACAACAAAACCAGATAGAACAAGTCGATTTATTCGATGATATATTTCAGTTCAGATTAATGCTATATTGTCGCAAATTAGGATGTTTCGAAAACCATTTAGACAAAATGTGCCAAAAGGGATTGTCTTCTCGAAATATATTTACGGTTCAAAAACCGTGTCGTTGATTGTCACTGTTATTGACACTTAGCTCCAGTGGAGTGTAATGCATATATAGAAAAAGAAAAATCACCATTGAATGTACTTGATATTACATCTGTAATGATTTATATATGACGAATATATTCCTAATTTCACCTACAATAATTGATACAAATATCAAACGTTCGAAAGACAGTATAAATATTACGGAAACAATTACAAGTAAAGCAGTAGAATACATTAAACATATACGCTGAACAAATGCAATCATTTTCTTTCAGTGGCGATGTGGGGATTCTAACAGTTTTATTATTGCCATTGCAGCTCGCTGCACAGTACAGTGGGCGACTGACACCTATCACTCTCGTGAGTACAATATTACTACTGTCTGGACCAAATCCATTCTTAATGGTTCCCAACCTTCAAATAAATAATCGCCCATCATAATTAAAATTCAACTCGGAATGGCTTAATATGTTCATATATTAACAATTTCTTGCCGTTCCTTTCTCTTTTTACACAAGCATTCACAACATGGAAAACAAGATTATGATACGAATGGCGAGAGTAATTTAAATCCTTGCTAATTTTGATAACCTATAACAGTTTCGTGAATTTGCACCGGTCAAATGTTTAAACTATATATTATCATTTAGTCGTATTTGTGGTAGTAACAAAAGAGTCTTTTAGGCAAAATGACTTAATATTGTCTCAGCGGAACAAATCTAGGGTATTGTTTCTGCGTTTCCAATGTACACCAATAACCCAAATCATATGGCAGGCGAGGTCTCACAACAAATAAACAAAAACTTTCCAATACCTATAAACAAAACACCTTGTAGCTTTCTTGCCTCACCCAAATTCCAAATATTGCTGTGCGTCCCTAATATGCACTAATTACTTTGTATTTTCTTTAAAAGTCTTTAAGTCATCTAAAGCACAGTCGAGTACCTGGGTAACATTTCTACACTATAAGTTCTTACGAGAACAAATTGGGGAGGTACTCACTTGAGCTCTCTGCTAAATTGTATTTCATACTCGGAAAATCCAACCTTTAAAAAAACAAAGCAACAACAACAACAACAAAACCAGATAGAACAAGTCGATTTATTCGATGATATATTTCAGTTCAGATTAATGCTATATTGTCGCAAATTAGGATGTTTCGAAAACCATTTAGACAAAATGTGCCAAAAGGGATTGTCTTCTCGAAATATATTTATGGTTCAAAAACCGTGTCGTTGATTGTCACTGTTATTGACACTTAGCTCCAGTGGAGTGTAATGCATATATAGAAAAATAAAAATCACCATTGAATGTACTTGATATTACATCTGTAATGATTTATATATGACGAATATATTCCTAATTTCACCTACAATAATTGATACAAATATCAAACGTTCGAAAGACAGTATAAATAATACGGAAACAATTACAACTAAAAGCAGTAGAATACATTAAACATATACGATAACAAATGCAATCATTTTCTTTCAGTGGCGATGTGGGGATTCTAACATTTTTATTATTGCCATTGCAGCTCGCTGCACAGTACAGTGGGCGACTGACACCTATCACTCTCGTGAGTACAATATTACTACTGTCTGGACCAAATCCATTCTTAATGGTTCCCAACCTTCAAATAAATAATCGCCCATCATAATTAAAATTCAACTCGGAATGGCTTAATATGTTCAATTATTAACAATTTCTTGCCGTTCCATTCTCTTTTTACATAAGCTTTCACAACTTGGAAAACAAGATTATGATACTAATGGCAAGAGTAATTTAAATCCTTGCTAATTTTGATAACCTATAACAGTTTCGTAAATTTGCACCGGTCAAATGTTTAAACTATATATTATCATTTAGTCGTATTTATGATAGTAACAAAAGAGTCTTTTAGGCAAAATGACTTAATATTGTCTCAGCGGAACAAATCTAGGGTATTGTTTCTGCGTTTCTAATGCACACATATAACCCAAATCATACGGCAGGCCCGATAACTCAGTGGTAATTGTGATAGACAACAATAAGAGTATCGGGTTCCATTCCCAGGCCAGGAAGAGTCTGCTGTCGCCTTGCGTGGGACACTTTGCTCTCATTTCACAACCAAAAAAAAAAAAAAACTTTCTAATACCTATAGACAAAACACCTTGTAGCTTTCTTGCCTCACCCAAATTCCAAATATTGCTGTGCGTCCCTAATATGCACTAATTACTTTGCATTTTCTTTAAAAGTCTTTAAGTCATCTAAAGCACAGTCGAATACCTGGGTAACTTTTCTACACTATAAGTTCTTACGAGAACAAATTGGGTAGGTACTCATTTGACCTCTCTGCTCAATTGTATTTCATACTCGGAAAATCAAACCTTAAAAAAAAAAAAAAAAAAAATGATGGAACAAATCCATTTATTCCTTGATATATTTCAGTTTAGATTAATACTGTATTCTCCTAAATTAAGATATTTCGAGAATCATTTAGACAAAATGTCCTAAAAGAGGTTGTCTTCTCAAAATATATTTACGGTTCAAAAACCGTTTCGTTGATTGTCACGGTTATTAACATGATTAAAAAAAAAAAAAAAAAAAACCACTTAGGTCCAGTGGAGTGTAATGCATATATAGAAAAACAAAAATCACCATTGAATGTACTTGATATTACATTTATAATGGTTTGTATATGACGAATATATTCCTAACTCCACCATCAATAATTGATACAAATATCATACGTTCGAACGACAGTATAAATAATACGGAAACAATTACAACTAAAAGCAGTAGAATACATTAAACATATACGCTGAACAAATGCAATCATTTTCTTTCATTGGCGATGTGGAGATTCTAACATTTTTAATATTGCCATTACAGGTCGTTGCACAGTACAGTGAGCTACTGACACCTATCACTCTCGTGAGTACAATATTACTACTGTATTTACCCAATCCATTATTAATGTTACCGAATCTTCGAAAAATAATCGCAGATTTATAATTAAAATTCAACTCAGAATGGTTTAATATGTTCATATATTAACAGTTTCGAGCCGTTCCTTTATCTTTTTACACAAACTTTCACAACTTGGAAGGAAAGTTGATTTGAATGGCTAAAATCCTTGCTAGTTTTGGTAAATCACAAGAGTTTTTTTAATCGGGCCCCTGTCAAATGATTAAGCTTCAAAGCTACCAAACCAAGATAACGGTGTGTGAATCACGGCGTTTTCAAAATTGATTCAGGCTATTTTTTAAATCGAAATTGCTTTCCTAGATAATATTTTATGTCTTTCTAATTGTTTGGTTTGCAAATTGTTTTTTTTTTTTTTCACATAACATGCAGCATTCATCAAGAATTAAAACGCTGTCATACAATCTTGAATTTGCCTAAAGTCTCTGAGAAAATTTCGAGGATTTGGTCAAATTTGAGGAAAACGTCAATTCTTGTCTCAAGATTAAAAAGTTATTTGTATCATTTCAATAATCTTTACCTCTAACAAAAATTATTGATATTGTCTACCATATCATAAAGGTACAAATAAAAATCAACTCAGAATGGTTTAATATGTTCAAATATTAACAATTTCGAGCCGATCCTTCCTCTGTTTACACAGGCTTTCACAATTTGGAAAGAAAGTTGATGCGTCCGGCGAGTGTAATTTAATTTGGCTCAAGTCCTGCCTTATCTCTAAGAAACTTTTGAGTATTTGCTCAAATTGAAGGAATATTTATATTCTTTTCTCAAGATTAAAAAGTGATTTTGTATAATTTCCATAATCTCTACCTCTAAGAAAATTATTGATATTGTCTATAGTATCATAAGGAAGATAAAGCAAAATCTCATCTTGTGGAGACAGAGAATTGTAGTGAAATCAGGTCCAGGCCATTTCACCCAATTCCAGTTCGCACCTCAAGTCGTTTCGTTCCTAATCTTTTCGCTCCCGAATCGTTATTTCCGAAATAATTCTTACAAAATAAAAAATAATTGTAAATATAAAAAAGACACTCTTGCGAAAAAAAGCTGAATGTTTCAACGTTTCTCCCATTTCATTTGTAATATTTGATTTTGTGTAATGACTATTTTCCACTCTTATTGAGATCGCTCACATGTGAAATCGTTGGAATCAATGGAATAATAGTATTCAGTAAAAGAATTGCAAGATTCACTCCAATCGTCATTCCTCAAGATGCTGCGGGATGCTGAATCTTTAGTATTGAGGAGCACAAAATGTACAAAAGTCACAGCGTGCAAGAAGCTTTGTATTTTCCGCAGACCTAATTGACCTAACCGATGGTGTTATATCGTTGAAATTGTTCTTCGAGAGACTTGAAATACACTAACAGGCAATAGCGTATAGACATAGACACATTTTATTTAAAGTCGGAATTGCATTACATAATAAGAAACATTAGCTCGTTTGAGCTATTTTACCGACTGGATACTCTGATGCACAGGGGCTCATATCGTTGCCTACAATGTACTCTTTAAATAATATAAGATATACCGGCGTTCCGTAATCTCGCGGTACTAACGAACTGAACATGTTTTAGTGCTTTAAAGAAGTGTGCAGGATTCAATAGTGTTATGGTCCTTATTTTCTACAGTTCTTTTGTTCACCTGACCGAGCGATGCTGTAAGCTGTCGTGTGATTCTGATACGTCAGTAACATTCATTGACAAGCAGACGACCATTTTCCGTTAACTGGGAAAATTATTAGCTTTGTTTGTGTTTGGTAGGGGTGTAGTGGTTAAGGAGGGTATACAGGTGGATTTAATTTTCATTGTTTTTTTCTATCCTTTCTATCCAGAACATTCATTTTTTCATCCCAACTTACCACAAACATTTCTTTGATATTTGGTGTTCAAACTCTTCGATAACTTCCTTGTTGCGCTGTTGCTGGAATAAACAACAGAAAGGTGTCGCACCATTGTATTTTTATTACGCAAATCTGATTTACCACGAGATTTTGGAACCCGCGAGAATATGAGAAACGACTATATGTATTATGTATTATTATAAGTACATATTTTATTTATAGGTAAATTGTAAGTAATGATACGAGCCCCTGTGCTGTGATGTAAAGCAAGTTTGAATAAAAATCAGGCGGTCAATTAATGTCGATTTATTTGGCAAAACGTGCTCGATCAGACCACATGTCTTTGAATTTAAAAATCGAGTATGGAAACATGAAATATTTGAGAAAAAATTAATGTAAAAAGGAAAAACTCCATATGCAGTAGAGATTGGGAAGAAGATTAACAATGTACATATACTGATATATGCAAAAGATTTCGTGTTCCGACCCTCTATCCCCACTCTAGTCTCAGCATATAGGAACTGGGGGCAGGGAGTATGTGACAGTGCGTAGACGTAGAGGGATAGATAGGAGTGCTAAAATGTGTGTGAATTTGTTAATGGTAAACTATAAAAGTTGCTGTAGGTTTACATTATACAAGCACAACTGAACGAAGTAATTGAGTTATCAACATTCATTTATGTTTGGTTCTGATCTTCAGAAAAGTTGGGATAACAAGCAAGGAGCGATGATCATATTTCTCCGTAGCAGAGGTTTATATAAGAATTTAATGAATTAGGTATTTTACTCCCTGGTCTCGAATTAATTGCATATCTTTAAATTATAATACGTAAACACCACAAACAAAAAGTGAAGATACCAAACTGAATCCTAAGCATGCATATGTTATTCATGCATTTTAGAGTGAATAAAGTGGCTTAGTGACCAAGACCATTTCAGGGTACATTCAATGATATGGCTCTATTTGAGTGAATATTCTCAGACGTCAAGTACTGTAATTCCAGATGTGCACAGAACATTCAGAACTTGTCCCAGTAGCATAGTTTATATTGATTGAATGTGCCATGATGAAGTATGAACTGTGTTTACCTGCTTATGGCATCAGCAGTATATGGTGGCCGTTTTTGACTAAATGTTGAGTTATATTGTTACTATTTCAACACATTGAATAATTTATTTTCACAATTTTAGTCGGTTTGATTGTGTAAAATACAACAATTTACTGCTTATCTATACATATGCAGTAGCATGGAATAAATTGATACAAGTTGTCATCTGATCTTTAGATTACGCATCATTGCAACTAAGAGAGTAATGTATGTAACCAAATTTGTATGAAGTTCTTCGAGTAGCAAAATTCAATTATTGTGGTATTTTCAGTACTGAGATGACCTGTCAGAGAAATCACCTGGGCTGACAGCAGATGGGTAAATACGACACCCGGACAGGAATACGAGAGCTTCAACTTAAACCATAATGGCCACCAGCCATAGGAGGAGATATTGAAGAACCATTGTTTCTATTGTCTGTATCATGACACAGCATGATAATTTAAATTGTTTTGACAGGTAGCAAGTAGTTGCTACCAGGGACCAAAAGTTGGTTGCAGAATCATTAACCAAGTAGCAATCTGAACACCCAACTGTTTTCACAATATCAATTATGGCCAATATTTCTTTTTACTTTGGGTTACACTTATTCACAATGTTACTTTGAACTGATGTGGTGATAGAGCTTTTGATTTGGAGATTGGGGGTTGTGTTAGCTTTGACAAAGATATTTAACATCTTCATTATTTGAAAATATGAGGGGATATTTCTAAAAACATAACATATACTTTAATTGCAAAATGGATGATATTTTTTAAAGCTCGCATTACTCCACCCATTCATATTTATTAACTTCCAAAAGCAATTTATTTTCCAGGTAACTCTGCGTTTTTTTATCCTCAGATTCATTACAAAATACATAACACATCTGTTACACAGTTCCCTGAAAAGATCTTATACGAGACTGTGTCTGCAGTGTACAACACCTTACTTTTTATCGGGACACACACACACACACACACACACACACATATATATATATATATATATATATATATATATATATATATATATATATATATATATATATATATATATTCCCTTTTTGTAAGTTCACCTCAATTTCAATCACATTTATTGGCTGATCATATAAATATCATATAAATATCTGCAATTTGAGGGACCTGTTGATTTATGCTGAACTGATATGTTGCAGTAAATAACATTTTGTAAACTATTTTACAATATCTGACCACAAAGGCAAGTCCGATTGCGCAATTCAAAACACCGGATTTTTCACATTGTTTACAAGCTAATAAAAGGTGCATAACTTGGTAAAGAAGTAAATGGTGATGAGTCAGATATCTTTGGCAAATAATAATTTCCATGCCAGAGATGTAATGCAGTCTCCATTTATTACTCAAGCTCACAAAATGTTTGTTTTTGTTGCTGCAAATATCACTTCTGTTGGCACCCACAACTAAATGTTGCATAGCACGATACAAAATCTTGTTTTTTCACATGTGAACATATAAGGATATATTTTTCACATGAACATATAGGTACTTAAAAAAATATGAAAAATACTTCACCAATAATTTTCTGTTTTTCCCACTAAAGTATATAATAAATACCAAGTCACATCATGTGCACATCACACACCATCATAGGGTTAATTAAAATTAATGGCGACTCGATTGAGATGACTTATTTTTGGAATAAACATTCCAAGGTTTCTTTCTTTCGAGCATAAACTCACTTGAGGACTTTATTTTATTTGTGCAAATAATTCCATAAAAGTCTCATAATAAATTTGACATGGTTCTATTTGTCTATCGTAATCTAGCATGTGACTGAATTCTACACTGTTCTTTGGTTATTTCCCCGATTTTACACTGTATCATTTAATTGAAATATATCTGAGATGGAATTTTGTGTAAAATCTATTAGGTGTTCCAATCAGCAATAACATTGAAATGTATTGTTGGATTTTTGGTATGCATGCAGCAAGGTTCTCAGTTGGTAATCTTGGCACTTTCCCTGTGTCAAAAGTGTTCCAACATTACTTCCGGTTTAATTCCCGTTTTACAAAGAAAGAAGGAACCTATAACATATTCATCGTACTTTAAAAATGTCTCAGTCTTACGGATCATGGACGTTATCATCGCTCAGAGAGGAGTTTTTTTTAAAAAAACGAGACGAGTTATCTGGGCAAAAGAAGGAGTTAATCGATCGGTAATCAAAAATTAAGCATAATCGTTGTCAAAAATGGACAATGACATATTCTGATATCTGCATAAAAAATGAAATATGCGTAATTTTCACACAATTACCATTGTTATTCTTTTCAATCATTATTTTTAACGTATGCATTTCCCTAAAATTATATCATCCATGTACCAGAAATATCATTTTTTGGACCTCACCACTGGTATCCATGGGAGAATTTCTAGTTTTTAAGAAAATGAACACAATAATATTTATACCAACAATTATTTGTACATCCCAAAAATTTATAAAAGAGTATGCCAAATGACAGACAATAAAGTGCTTCTTGACCAAACTCTACAGATGTTTCTCTTTGAGGATAACACATAAGATAATGGTTTCAGGTTACAAACCCCGGCTTATTACATGGATAGGAGGCAGGGGAAGCCATGTTATGTAAAAAGTATGGGAATTTGAAATGGCGAGCTCTAGTTAAGTTTGTAAAAATAATTGAGTACTTCTATTTTTCCATTTATCTTTCAAAATCTGGATAATTTACTTGCACTTTGCATGTTAATGTTATCTCATAATATTTAGTGAAGTGCCTTAAATGTTAAAAAATTACAGGAAAATCTTTGTGCTTAGATAAACAAATTACACAGAAAAACGCATTAAAATTTAATTGTGATATCCAATAAAGAAAACATGTGGACATTGAGAACAAATTGGTTTTACTCTGTAGTGAAGCCAAAAAGATACTGTTATGGATACTAGTCAACACTATAGTCACTTTATTGCTTGAAACTACACATTATGGTCTTGAAAAATGTGTTCTACTGCTATACTGACTAGTTGCCATAAGCTAAGCAACATTTTATTCTTATCACTTTCTTACTCTAAAAATCTGAAGATGTTCACAGCTTTTAATTTTCATTTTTAAAAACAGATTATTACAAAGTGAATTAACAGACTCCAGCACAGCTGTATTATGAAGTCCTACCTCACATTATAAGAAAATAGAATCGTGGCCATCATTGATTTTGGGTTTTTATGTACATATAAATGACTAGTATCAGATCAAATTTTCAAATCCAACCGGTGCTTAAAGTATATTTTTCAGACACAGGCCCAGGGCAAGTGACTTTAAAAAAATCACAAGCTCCGACTCCAATTCCATGTACCTGAAAGGGCCTTATTTTGTTTTACCATTAGACACGACATTGAAATTGCTGTGCTTTAAATACGAAATGAATAAGCAAAAACCATATTAAAATGACTCATGTGTTTATTCTCCTTTCAAAATATTTCACATTAAGCAATGTTTTCCTCCAGGTCCTGATGTCAACCATTGTCCAATTCCTCCACTGCTCAAAGAAATTTTCAGAGACAGGCCCAGGGCAAATTTCTTTTTTATATAAAAATATCACTTGCCCTGACTTAAAATCCACTTGCCCGAGAAGGCCATATTTTTTAATATTATTTTGACACACCCACCACATCCAGAAGAATTAAATCCCTTATACTTGTATTGGTTTCACATTCTGCTGGATAGGTGTTCACAACCAACGAAGTTTCCAACAATTTCACAATTTCAGCATGCTCTGGTGGTAAATTCTGAATAATTGTGGCATACAGCTCTGCTCTTGCTATTTCAGACTGTATGGTTTTAGCTTTGCCTTCTGGTCGATGTAAAGTCTGTTCGAAGTAAAGTCTGTATTTCATCACAATCAATGTAGGGATAAGTATTCGTGGGCATAGGGATAATTATGTTTTTTGAGCACTGCAAAAATTTCCATATTTCTATATCAAAGTTGCGAAAAGAAACGAAGTTGGAGAGGCATTTATTATTTTTTAAAATATCGATCAGTAAAAAGAGTAGCTTCACGTTCGAAATTAGTTTTTGTGATAGTACTGTCACTGTGTCATAATTACAGAAAACACTCACTCCGTATCAATAAAATCAGCAGCTACCAACTCTGAACTAAATGGATATAAATATGATGTAATGATTTCAGTTCCTTTAGGGTGAAAAAAAACTTTGTATCTGGGGGCTTTTAAAAGTCGCTAATCCCCTACCTTAGCTTAATTGTCAAACAATCGCATATGTACTGCTTAATATATTTTACCAGCAATGCCTTACCAAGTTCGTGTGAGCAAGGGACAGTTTATTCATGACGTACTAGGTAACCAATGAAATATAGAGAACAGTAATTGTACCCCCCCCCCCAATTCATAGGTCACGTGCTTCACTTTATACACACAGTTTGTAGCTTTTGATACAATTATGCAGACAATCTTCATAATGTTGAGTGATTTACAGATGGGATCCAGCAGGGAGCTGAGTTTTAATAATTTACCAGTGTCTTTCAATAACTTCAAAATTAAAATACAACATTTCGTCAGCCGGCTCAAGGTTTCTTTCAGGCAAATTAGATAGTACTATTTTTTGACAGGTCCGTTGAGCAACTCACTTATAATACAAGATGGGCACGATCTAGATTTTTATGATCGCCAAATTGTATATAATGTATTAAATATACTATCATAAATTCCTTTATAGTCCTCAAAGTTAAACAATGGTGTGTAGTTGAAAAATAATGAAATACCAATACCCCCAAATCCAACCCGCTTCCCTTTATATTTCACAAAGTGCAGAAGTATAGTTTGTAATTCTGTTGTAGATAGACATATGTGAAGAAAAGTTGTTGTGGGCTTAACGCCATTTTTCAGCACATTATAGGCTATACATGGCGGCCAGTTTAATCTGGTGGAGGAAAAACCTGCGCAAACCCCGTGAAGAACCACCGACCCACGGCAAGCCACAGGCAAGCTTTCTCACATATCCACATTGGCCGAGCCGAGACTCGAACCCACGCAAACAGAAGTGAGATGGCAGTGATCGGTAAAGGCGAGCGCCTTTAACCACTCGGCCACCCGGGGCCTCGTGAAGAAAAGTAAGTGCAATTTGTTTACATTGTATTTTAAATCCAACACTTATTGTAATATTTTTATTGTACTGAATTTTAGTGACATGTGTGGACATTCAATCATGTAACTCTTGTATCATCAAGTTTTCTTTGAATCTATGCCTTTCATAAACATACATTGAAAATAAACACCACCCCAATTCTTCCTTGATAATTGTGTACTTCTGCATTGTCATAGTATTTGACAAAGTTGAAAGATGACCTATGTAGTTTGATAGTACCATATAAACCATGTCAAATGCAAGCAGTGATGATTATGATGGTACCATATAAACCATGACAAATGCAAGCAGTGACGATTGCGATAGTACCATGTAAACCATGTCAAATGCAAGCAGTGATGATTATGATAGTACCATGTAAACCATGTCAAATGCAAGCAGTGACGATTGTGACAGTACCATGTAAACCATGTCAAATGCACGCAGTGACGATTGTGACAGTACCATGTAAACCATGTCAAATGCAAGCAGTGACGATTGCGATAGCACCATGTACACCATATCAAATGCAAGCAGTGACGATTGCGATAGTACCATGTAAACCATGACAAATATAAGCAGTGACGATTGTGACAGTACCACGTAAACCATGTCAAATGCAAGCAGTGACGATTGTGACAGTAGCACGTAAACCATGTCAAATGCAAGCAGTGACGATTGTGACATTACCACGTAAACCATGTCAAATGCAAGCAGTGATGATTGTGACAGTACCATGTAAACCATGTCAAATGCAAGCAGTGATGATTGTGACAGTACCATGTAAACCATGTCAAATGCAAGCAGTGATGATTGTGACAGTACCATGTAAACCATGTCAAATGCAAGCAGTGATGATTGTGATAGTAATATATTAACCATGTCAAATGCAAGCAGCGCTGATTGTGATAGTACCACGTAAACCATGTCAAATGCAAGCAGTGATGATTTTGGTTTTGAAATACACATGATTAGTATGATTATATTTTAAAGGGAGTTATGTATAAAATGTCAACTCCTACACCTACCACCACCACAATAAGTCTTGTAATCATCATCTTCATTTGGTGGTGTCGGGGGGGGGGGATTTTCCCGCTGTGAGTTGAGGATTTTATAATAGCTAATTCCCCTCTTGGTTAAGTTTATTATACAGAATTTTCACCTGTGAATGAAGATCACAAGGGGTTAAGATTTTATATGACACAAACTTAACTTATCAATGTTAGTGTTTGCAGCATTATTGTGCAAAATAAAATATATTTTTCGTTACACCTGGTATTCAGTCACTAACTTGAATATATTCCCATTAGAATTTCTCAAGCATATTCGTATTACAAACTATCATCATTATGTATGCTGTGTTTATGTACCAAACCATGTGTTGAAATACATATAGCAATGATTAGAGATCTTTGTTGCATTTTCTTTTTTCAGGTGCCAGTATCAGAAGTTTCCTGATGATTTTGTCTCGTGATTTCTTGTTCCTTGTAAGGAATGGAAAGGTAAATCATTTCAAGCTTTTCTTGGTTTAAAGTACTAACTGTCAAAACATTAATAGGTCATTTGTAACAGACAGGATGGCAAGCAAGCAAATGTTTAAGTTATCGTTATTTTCAGCTTACATGGACTGAAGGCATATGTTACCTGTTTTTACCAGTCTGTATCATGCCCTTATATGAGTCTACTTGGTTTCTGTCTTAAGTGAGATACTTGTTCATTAAGTGTCATCCTTGCATTTCTCACTCACAAATATAGAGGAATTGTAACATGTGCACATGTTACTTTATATTTTAATCTGCCCATCAGTTCCGCAGTTGATAAAGGAATATAAATGAATGCTAATTATTATACCCCCACCTCATTAGCCCAACTAGCTCCATAATTTTGATGGACTATCATGAAAGTTGGTAAATATTATTCTCATCACATGAAGATGCAATATTGGCAAATCATGGTACTCTCACAATTAGTTTTAGAGTTGTAGCCCTTTTTCACTTGTAGCTTAATGCAGTGAATGACACAATCTAGTTAGAACATCTAGTCCTGCAACTTTTATGGATTGCCATGAAACTCAGTATATATTATGTTCATCGCCTGAAATTGCACATATCATCAAATTACTATTGAACTATTTAGTTTAGAACCATTAACTTTTACACTTTTTACCATGGGCATATTTGGTTATATTTATAGGCCACCTAGATTTTTTGTAATGGTTGTTAACATCATTTAGGAAAGACCACTTGAGGTAGACTTTTGAAATTTGGTATACATATTTGCATTTATATGTATACGATTTTAATAGATCTTCAGGCCATTACAGCAATGTCCCAATGTTATACACATTTTTTAAACTTTTTGACCTTAAACTTGTTTTTACAAAAACGCTGTTAGCACAATTCAGAAAAAAAATTACATGAAATAGAAAATTGGAATTTAGCTTGGATGTTTTTTTTTTATGTATATGTAGATGACCTGTTTGGATTGCCCTGCCAGTCCAGTATATCAGTATTTAAAATTTTCATAAATTTTTAATATTATAACTGTTTAGACTTGGACTATTTGGTTTTCAGTGGAGCTAACATGTTTTACAAACACATATCTTTGTTCTTTTTATTTCTGTTTCATCTTGTGATTATTTTAAATATAAACAAACAATGTCTATACAAATGTAAACAATTTCTATACAAATGTAAACAATGTCTAGCTAAGACTTTTAAATCAACAGTATCATACTCTTTTTATTATATTTCCAAAACTTTTATAACTATGCTTTACTTTTGCATTTTTTTTCCATATAATTTATGCTATAGTAGATGGTAAATATACAAGTTTTGACTTTTATAGACTTATTTATAAGATAATAAATAGATGTTGTCCCAATTTGATTCACTTCGTCTATGCTTGAAATGTCTTGATTGTATTTGAACTCCGCTGCACCAGCCACTTAATAATATGCAAGAAAAGCTTCTGTTGTTTTAGCTTCGTAGCCCAAGTGAGTAATGCATGTTTACTGCGACCTCATTATAAAATGTACAGAATGTTTCACTGTCAGTTGAACTGGTATGCCTGTCTACTTTAGTATGTTTGCTTTGTCAGTTTTAGGTCCATTGACAAGCTGATCATGTGATGTGTGCTGTGACTATTACCAGAATGTGAATGTGCCAAAGTCACCCAAATTGTGTAGGTATTTCTCATATGGGTCTATAAACAAATTTGATTGTGCATTATGAAGTTATGGAACTTAATGCGAAAGATGACGGAGGAGGAGAAGAACAAAATTACCACTTTTGGCTTGTGAACACTTTAAATTTGTGCATATAGGATCAGACACATTTTTTATACCACAACATTAATGCGATATTATACAGTAAATCATATTTTAACATCATTACATTTTTTGCAGTTTCATTAAAATCAACTAAATTTGCAAGAAAACAATTAGTGAATAATTGATATTATATATTATAGGCATTTTTAGCACGTAATAGTTTCCTATATGTGTCTGCCTCACTAAATTCTCTAAAATGTTATACTTGCTAACATTTTGTGATTTACAGTATTCAAAAGATGTCAGTTAAGTTTTAATGTCACAGTTTGGGTTGATGTATTTTGACGATTTTCTGCTTTCCTCTCCAACTAATTATTTATTTTAAAAAAAAGATTTTTTCTTTCAAAACTAAATACTATAGAATTTCACCCAACAACAGTATTTTATTCCACTGTACTGTACATTATTAATTGACAATAAGCAGACTCACTACCTTGAAAGTTCCTTAAGCTGGACACTGTCCAGACCAAAGTTTCCTAAGCTTGACAATGTCTGGACCAAACTTCCATAAGCTGGACACTGTCTGGACCAAAATTTTGTTTTTTATGGAGGTGGCAAGCAGATAAAAGTTTGATTAGTAGTATAACAGCCTTGTTGGGTTACTGGGATCAAAATATTTGGCCTGTCTGCAGAGGATGCTAGGTTACTGATAGGGTGGGTTAGGGAAGTACAGCAAACCTGGCATGATCCCTGTAAGATGTGCAGAATACATAGATACAGAATTATAACCGGTTATTCAGAATTAAACCAAGTTTGGTTTTTTCACAGTATTGAAAATTTTATATTCGTTTTATATTGCGATAAACACAGCATGTCCTATTGGAGGTTGTTTATTGCAAAATTGGCATCATGTAATTCCCGAAGTACTGGGCACTTCAGTGTTCATTCTCGATGGTCGATTTTCTTCATTTGATGCCATATTGAAAGCTGCTGAGTCTGGCTTTGTGCATGATATCATGACCACGTAACACACTTTTTGTAAGAAATTACGCGATTGGTTCCAACGATTTTGCAAGTTCATAATCTGTATACTATGCCACGACCAAATGAACTCAACTGTACACTTAAACTGCTGATAGCGTTTGCGTACAAATCAAGGATCTGGTTTCCTAGTTGATAAGTTTTGCTCCATATACAAGTGTTGGATTTGAAAACCAGTCTATAAATCCCATAGTTCACTTACGCTGTCGCATTAGACAAGACTGACAGGTGAGTTAAACTTAAAGAGAAATTTGGTGCGGACGACCTATACCGAAGATATGAGAGCAACTTTACAGACAACACCTGTTTGATCTGCACGAGCTATTATTGTCCTCAAACTCAATCAAATATGATAAGATGAATTCCTTCAAGACGTTGATAGTGTCTAAATATTCCCCTTAGTGTTTGATGTGCGCATAAAGTGAAAACAATAAGATATTCACACAAAAAACCCAATTCATCCTTTTTCTGACGGAGATCCTGCCCTAAATGTAAACGTGTAATATGCAGATCTTATTACAGAGTCGATGAGATGATTCGAGCAACCTTCAAGATCCTACAAATTTAACGTTTATAGAGAAGAAGAAGAAGAAGACTAAGAAGAAGAAGAAGAAGAAGAAGAAGAAGGAGAAGGAGGAGAGGGAGGAAGAGTGGGATAGGAGGAAGGGAAAGGATGAAAGATCGGCCCATTTTCCATTTAGGAATCCAAATCAATTTATTTGTCCGTTGTAGCATATTACCTTTGGATGAGCACATGTTGACATGTCAAGTCCTGTTAAATGTATGTGCCGTTTAGTGACTCTGACCACAAATCAATACAATAAATTCTTTAAAAGTAATTGTACATACAATTTATAAAACATTTTCATGTGGTCTTAAACTTTGAATCCCTATTTGTCCCTTAAAAATGAACATTCTAAAAACTGAAGATAAGACCCAAAACTATGATACTGTTGCCACTTCGCATTTAATGTATAGTAGTGTCTTATGAAAACCCACACACATAGCACTTTTCTCTATTGTACATTCAATATTAAGAAATATTAGAGCCGAGGCAAATGACGAATGCCAAAATTCTAAACAAACTGCAATCAATATATGTTTATTCAAAATTCGACAATCTTATCCTGGGTTGAAAAATGTGTTACTAAGCTTGTCGCACTAAAGGACGCTTTCCACCCTAATGCCATTGCAGTTTTGATTATATAGAACAGAACAGTACAAATCATTATTTATTACAAATCTCTCTGATCACAACTACTTATTTAATTAAATTTGATATACTGTTTGCTTTATGGCTATAATACAAAATGTAAGAAAGGTAAACAGCATTCTCCGTAACATATATACTCTCCAAAATGTTTCAAAGGCACATGTACAGAGCACAATTCTGGAGAAATAAGGTAATTGCTATTTTTGTCTTGAATAAATCCCAATTCTTTTTCAAAGTTGTGCTTTGTTGAAATATCTAACGAAAAATCATGCATTGCGTGTGTGCGGTTGTCCCTCCTGTAGACTCGCAACGAACAACTGCTGCTATTTAAATGAGCCAAATATGGCTGAAGATGAGGAAGGTTTTCAAATGGAAAAATGCAACAACAAAACAAAATTTTTAAAAAAAACTTTACATAACGATGATGATTATAATTATATTGTGGACACGAACCTGCAATCGATGATAATTGTTCAGCCTTGTAACTGGACTTACCCGCAGTGTTTCTACTAACCAGATTTACAGACAAACTGCCTGACTTCCATTATCGGAAAGAAGAAATATTCATAAAATATGTACCTTTCACAAACTTGTATATAGTTCATCTCATTCTAAACTCCAAGATCTAGTACCTCCGTTAATTGGACACACAACATGCACTGGTACTCGATGTAACTATCTACTCCATGCCTATGCATCAGCGCATAAATCTGCAATCTTGCCGACTTTCTGAAGAAGTACAGCATCCAAACTATGCCACATCCTCTGTACAGCCCTGATTTAGCTGCAAGTTAGTTCTGGATGAATCCCATTATCAAAGATTGGCCGAGAAGCATACGATTTGAAAGCCATCATAAGGTTGTATGTGCATTTTTTCAGTGTATGAACAACATGCCAAAAAGTGAATACAAAATGGCATTTAATAATTGGATAATCAGACAAAGAAAGAGTGTAGAGGTGCATGGGGAGTACTTAGAGGGGCTGCACTGGTATTCAGAACTTTTTAAATACCCCACATATATCTAGTTCTTGAAAAAAATAGTAATTTGGCTTGTAAATGATAATTGTTGTATACATCAAAATGTAGACCCACTTTTGGGTTTCATTTCATGTAAAATACTTTCACATTGTAATCTTTACCGTTCTGCTTTTCACAACAAATGTTTCTGATTGTGTGAATAAACTGAGCAATATTCAATATTTTCCTTTTCCAGCAAATCCTTAACTTTGCTAAAAGCATTGTGTATGACATCCCCCTTGATCGTTTTCACTTTTTCATCCCAAGTATGTTGAGCAAATATCTATCGCTGTCAAAATGTATTTATATCCATCCTTGCATTTTTCATATGCTTGGGATTCAGCAACATGTGTTGGTCGGGACGATTAACCCAAATATGCCCAAATTCCGCCCAAATATATCCAAATACGATGCCAATAAAAGATACGTAACCACACAGTGAAGAACGTTTTGAGTTGGACCTGTTTTCTGGACCACATTTATACAAAGTATAAACAGTCCCTCAGTTTAAAATAAAATGTAATAAATATGGATAGATTCAATTAGATAAAACCGATACTTGGATAGCAGGTAATGGTTACAAAAGTTAAATTAAGATCTATATTCTATTCATGGAATTAAGAAACTTAATGGTTAAATTGCAGTAAATTTTGTTAAAAAATACTTTCGATTAAAAATTCATATAGATATGAATTGCTTAGGAAACAAAAAGAAAGTTTATCTAGACTACATCTACATTATATAGGAAACACATTACACAAGTGTGTTTCAATTGATGATATATGTGTATAATCAGGGAGTATCTGGGTATATTCGGGGCACTTTAGGGCATATTTGGGTTGTATTTGGATGCATTTAAGTAAATCATTCCTTCTATCTCTGCCTTTAACTTGTCCTATATGTGACTAACAAACTCATTTGATCCATTTATTTTATCACCAGCTCGTGCAATGTGTAGGCAGACTGTTCAGTGAACCAATTATTCAATCAAACAACTAAAAACCAAAGGGGAACACAACACAAGACCGAAAGAAACGACTGTCTAGAGCAAGGTGTGAATTTTCACTCCTAGGTCTAAACACCAGCCCATCTTATCTTCGAAAGGTCAGACTACCTGCCATGCATGTTGTCTCGCGAATACACGTTGACCTCCCTGCTTTTGCCTTTCCCACTTGAAGGTACATTTTACATTACATTATTCTTAAATAAAACATTTCATTTAAAGCAGTACATGCCAGAAATGCATCCTTCTGTTTTCAAAATCAATTTTTTAAATACATATGTCATACATTAAATATACCCAAACGTTTTCCATTATGCTTTGGCCAGAGAAGGGTTTGCTAAAACTACCATTAAGATATTTCAGATATAATTTTAAATTTTAAAGTATCCGTCAGTAGCAAAAAAGAAAAAAGTAAAAGTGGAATTGCCCTGATTGTGTTCTAAAAATGTCAGTAAAGTTTAAATTTCAGCCAATTTCTCTGTATGTACTACATATGCAAACTCATATCATTTTGTTTCAGACATACCTTTACTTTATACATTTTAAATGTCCAATAACAAGAAACAAAGAAAGGATTAAATGTGGATAAACTTCTAGCTATTATAAAATAGCCATTTAAGTTAATACATGATAAACTAAAGTTGAAACTTAGGGGTATGTGTTAAAATATTATTAAGATTGGAATATGTTCTTTATTTGAAATTTAAATATATTTTCAATAAATAAAATAAATATTATTTATCTTAAACTTTGCCCCAAAAAGTAGCACATACTACTGGCCTATCCCTCTGTTCTCTATATCATTTTTTTAAATACTTTGTCAAACAACATCCATGCCCAAAAAAAAACTTTTCAAACTTCTTCAGGAAGTCTATAGTTTGTAGCGACTTGCTTTCAAGTACTTATAACAAAACTTTTAAATCATAAAATTATTAAATTAACGATAAAAAGTAAATTTTCATGACGAAATATGTCTGATAAAGATAGTTAATTTTCTGAATCAAACTTTTTACTAGCAAAGTGAAAAATCAGAGTATCTTACTTTGAAAAAATGTCACTAATTGTTTTTACAAGATTTTTAATAGAACTTTTAATTATGTAAAGTCATTATTATTTGTCAAACACATGCCAAACAAAGTGGCACCAGTCACATATCTACATCTTTCTTTTTAAAGATTAGGCTTGGAAGACTGACTTTCTATCTTCTTAATTCCTTTTGAGTAATTCAATAAATGTTCTCAGATAAATTTGTAGCTTGTAAAAGTATTTTTAAATTGGGTACACATTCATCATTACATATCAGTGAAGTAAAATTTAAATAGAAATACATGTACAGAATAAATTAAGGTTACCGTAGGATGGCAAAAGCATACAGATATTTGAAAAATCACAAGTAGCACAATTAAAATCAAATTTAAATTTTAAAAAATGGATGGAAAGTGTGAAAGAGGATGTGATGGGTGCGGTTATCAGAACAAAATAAATCATCAGTTTTATAAAACTAAAAATCTTTTGTGCCAAAGCAATTTATATTGATCACAACTTACAGTTTTCTCCATTATTTCACTCAAATTTAAATCTGAAGATGTCAATTCTTAGATTTGTTTTTCTATTGCAGTACATGGTCACTACCCTTTATTAACATATGCTTGCTCGTCACTGGAGTTAACAGGTTATCTGGTTATATGTCCCTTTGATGTCTACCATCATTTCCATTCCCGAGTTAGTAAGTTCCCGGTTTTGATTCCTTGTATTTTATTTTTGTTCTATTTATTTTGTTGCCAAAATTTATTAAAATTTGTGCAACTAACTGGACATTAAAGATCACAGTAAAGATTCTTCGTCATTTAAAATTCTATATAAACATCCAGAGAATATTTTTGTCTGATAAACTCTCCAAGGTTTTATCAACAAGCCAACAGAACAGCCATCTAAAACACGTGATTTTATTTGCAGTAATTTGCAACATTTCTTAAATCTTTTTAAACGTATTTCAGATTTGTCATATTTTGCCATAGTTTCTATGATTGACTCTGCTACAGCTACTTTGTATACTTGATTACCATATGCAGTTTAAAACTGAACTTTATTTTCTATTAATTCTGTCTCTGTTAATGTTGATTTATTGTAAAGTGACCTTTTACAATTTACAAGATCTTTAAGTTGTACTGTAAATTTGGTCCACTACAAATATGTGTAATTATCCACATAAAATACATTTATTCCTTCTTCATTTAGAACTGTTGTAACCATATTACATGTACTATCAAAACTAATTCTGCTTATATGTTATTATCGTTATATGTAATCTGTAAATCTTAATTTTTTATAAACATTGAAGTACATATTTGTTATGCTTGAAATCAACAAAGTAATAATTTTATTCTCTTGGGTCTTATTCTTCAAAACAACTAGCTCTGACCACACTTTTATCCCATCCAATTTTTTCCAAACAAATCTTCATTACCTCTTCATACCATCCGTGCCCTGACCATGGCTTTATTCCATGCAAATGTGTAAACAAATCATCATTATCTCTTGATACCAACACTACTAATTTTATGGTAAACTCTCAAATAGTAGTTTTATCACCCTGAAAACTAGAAGCTTTATGTTATTATTAATAATGTATAAAATATGTCAAATTATGTTGTGTTCACAACACTCTGCTCAAACCAATGCAGCTTCACTCATTGTCTTGGTATGACTGGTCTAGTAATTTTTAGAGTAGTATGCATTTAGCGATGTTCTGGAATTAGAATTTATTGATGTTTTCATTTATTTATTGCATGTGGGTTCCACCCACATAAGAAAATATGAACATTCATGTTAAATTTCACATTGGTCCAACACTCTCTATATGTACACTACATCAATATGCAGCTGCACAAATATTTGAAATCTAAGCCCTCACAGTTTGTTTTTAGGGTCAGGTGGTATTTATCAGTGGTCAGTGGTTCAGGTTAGGCAGTTCTGTCTGCAGCACCTAATCTCTGATTCATTTTTTAAAACACATTATCTCTTTCAGTCTTACATCTCACACAACTCCATGAAATCTCTGCCAGATGAAGGTCAAGTAAAAAAATTTGTTTTTCTTGAAAAGACAGAATGAGGCTTTCCCAAAACTTGGCAAACTGATTTGATTGGCCAGTGAGATGAGGTGATGTAATGATGTTATGATGTTGTGTTTTGCGTACAAATGGACTGTTGCATTTTAGCTGATTAAGACACACTTTCGAAACCAGTGTCTGTTTACAAAATAAACCAGAAAATCAAAAGGTCATATGCAGGACTAATGTGTGGATAACTTGTGAATAACTTAAGTTCCATTGTTTTAAATTGCAAACTCAGCATTGAAACCATGCCATGCAATAAACTGGCTAAATGTGTTAGTGAAATAAAATTTGCCAAAAATCATATGAAATAACTGTATTATATGAAAAAGATAAAATGTTGGAAGCAATACATTTTGATTGGCAAATTCATGGAGGAAGTTGTCTATTTATTTAACCTAATGTCTCTAATCATGAAATCAAGGATAAAAAAGAGAAAAGTATTTACATCTGGATGATTAAGATTAATTAAAAAAATATGTGTAGACACTCTTCTTCTGTGAAGTCATTACACCAGCTGGGGAAGGAAAATACGATAAAAATTGCACTACAGTTTATACATTATAAAGCACAACTTTAGTGGCACTTATTTGTTTGCTTTTCTAAATATTATTGTCATAAATCCTTGAACTTTTTGGATGGGTGTTTAAGTACCCATTGAGTTGCTTCCAACACCTTCCTATATTTATGTAAATATTTCTAAAAACACTATTTACCATTTAAGAGCCTGAAAATGAAAAATAATACAACAGTTGCTTTATTCAAGAACAAAGACATATATACAAGGACAAAATGTGTTATTTTCTTTAACTCGTAGATTCATATACATGCAAAATAATTTACTTGATTCAAAATACTATTTTTATATCACACAAGAAATTGTACAAATGATTTCAAAGCAGAATGAAATTATTTCTGAAAATTTACTTAAATTTAATGATTGAGTTGAGTAAAAATGGGTATCAACCATTTTAAAACAGTTTATCACTTTTTCTCAGCTAACTGAAGTTGTAAGCCAAAGCGACAGAAATTTGTGTTTTGCTTGAGGACTGTGCACAGTTTATCTGGGGATGTGAAAAAGTCCTTATTGTACACCTCTGACTTGTTTTTTGGAAGTTCAGCATTAGCGCTATGTCCATGATGTTACATGTCAATGTATGTTGATTCTTGAGAAAACCAGTCAAGTGCCTGTTTGAAACTAGAAGGGGCAAGTCTATTCTATGTCTAAAATGGAATCCAATCTGCTATCATGAACCAACATAGCAATAATGATGAAAAAAAAACCGGTCCTATCAAATGATTGGAGAACAGCTTGAGTTTTTCTTGTTGGATGCATATTATTTTCATGATTCTATCATGCTAACAACTTTAAGATCTTTAAGTGATCTGGAAAGAATGTATTTTCATATTCCTAGAAGTCAATAATCAAAATTTTTCAGTGTAGAACACTGGTACAGGATAGCTCTATTCCAAATCACACACGACCTTTATCCTGACCCATGGAACAAACAGTTGTTGAAGTTAAGAGTTCTGCAAACAGTCTGTTTCACACTGATTGATCTAGCTACATGTACAACTTCTTCAGTCCAATTTTGAGTCAAAAAGCTGTTGTTGTAATTGTTATTTTTCACTAATTCATATTCTCATTATAATTTATGTAGGGTAAATCAATTCTTTAACAAAGTTTCATCGAGAACTATTTCATTAATTGGTATCTGTCTTGATTATTCTTATGGATAGGAGTGGACTTAATTTTTTTACCTGCTCACATTTGTGTCATTGTGCAAGCTATCTGCAGTACACAATTTGGACAGTGGTGTATTGCCATTACCATAGCCCTTTCAACACTGTTCTTCAAAAGCTAAAATGTGTTTTTACATTACACTGAATTTTTTAGTGTGAACATAAGGTAAGGAAATTTTTGATAGGTGTTTTGCTGTTATTAAGTTACATCAGTATTCACAATATGCCATTTTGACTTTGACCCATGTTTTTCATTCAGAAATGTGACAATAAAGAAACTTCAGTGTAGGATACAATAATTCCACCCTAATGTCTAATGTAAAATTCTGATCCTCAGGATGAATTTTCCTATCCTACACTGATGCATATAAAGGTTACTATTATTTTCAGATTCTCAAACAGTATGGATAGATATTTTCCAGGAAGAACATCCAAACCAAAAAATACTTTTCTTTCATTTTACTATATATGTGACACAGTTTACCCATGCAAGAAAGTCATGTGGGATATGTTAATATCCCACATGTCTCATATAATTGCACTCATTAACACTGTAGATGATGTCAATATGCTAATGACATCATGAATGTCTGCAATTTTTCTAGCAGTTTTATTACTGAAAAGAAAACTTTTGCCTGCCTGTATATAGTAGTCACTGTTTACGGCAAATTCTTTGTTGTAAATTACAACATATTCTTAGTAACTGGGTGAAATCTCATTCCTTCCCATGAATTATAATCACCTGGTTGGGATTTCCCTATTCCACATCAATAGACATGATAAATTCTATTATGATTTGATAAGGTCATGGACCAAGTGCTAACATTGAGCAGCTAAATCAAGAGGTCTACAATTGGCATTAAGCACTTATGGTCTTGATTGG
Source organism: Margaritifera margaritifera (assembly GCA_029931535.1). Lineage (NCBI taxonomy): Eukaryota > Metazoa > Mollusca > Bivalvia > Unionida > Margaritiferidae > Margaritifera > Margaritifera margaritifera. Next base: position 37,659 of record JAQPZY010000382.1, on the reverse strand, counting down.
ATATCATGTATTATCCTCTTGCTGGACCATACAGTTATGGTCTTGATTGGATATCATGTATTATCCTCTTGCTGGACCATACAGTTATGGTCTTGGTTGGATACCATGTATTATCAATCTTGCTGGACCATACAGTTATGGTCTTGGTTGGATATCATCTATTATCCTCTTGCTGGACCGTACAGTTAATGGTCTTGGTTGGATATCATGCATTATCCCCTTGCTGGACCATACAGTTAATGGTCTTGTTTGGATATCATGTATTATCCTCTTGCTGGACCATACAGTTAATGGCAACACTTTGAGTAAAATGAGATAATATCAAAGACAGCTTAAATACATGCACAAAAACAAAAACTACAATGACAATGATTGTGACAATAACTAACAGCCCCAAGTTCAGTCCTATATGTCATGCATTTATAGTCCTATATGTCATGCGTTTATGTCATGAAACATAAAACTGGATGCTTCTAACAACAAGACAGACCAGAGATCTACAACGACGAATCATATTTTGTAACCATGCTCTGGTTTTCTTAAATCAAGAAATGTACAATATGCACAGACCACATAATACTAGGTGATAATACTAGGTGATAACAAATTTTATTACATGTCCATTTAGTTTGTATAGTTGATCTGACATTTGATACGGATACACAACTTGTGTTTCTGTATTGCACACCCAGACATAAATTATTTAAGTGTTTTCACTGCTGGCCACACATCAATATTCTTAGATGCACCAAACTGAGGTTTTCATAAATCTCAACTTACACCGTTCCCTTGATAACTCGCGCCCGGATAACTCACAAACCCGCTTATAACACGGGGTCGGGCGTGGATCCTATTTTTGTTTTTTTACTAGAAAATACAACCAAAATAAATTGGCCCCTATTTGTTGAACATGAAAAAAAATCGTGATCAAAATTAGTAAAATGAAACCTTGATAAATCGCTCATTTTATCCTCAAAAACATTGGTTAGTATCCGGAAATTTGAATCAATATCAAAACATTTTTAACTTTTAATAAGAAGTCATATATTTTGTTCAATTTTCTTTCCAAACAACATTCTCGGTACACTGGAAATAACAATATTTGATGAAATTTCGATCATTGAAAATGTCACTAATACCTACTGGTGGTGACACTTTAAAAAATAAATACCAATTAAATAAGTTTTGTCAAGTGTAATTTGTGTTTTAGTTCTATCTTTTAATTCGGTATCAGTGTAATCATCATAAATGCAATATGCCCTGTTGTATTCAAATGTGAAAAATATAATTCAACCGACCCAGCTATGTCAGCGAGCGTTTCCGTGAGAACCTTATTAAGTGCCGACCGTTTTTTTAAATCTCCGAATTGCAGAAGTATTTGTTGTGTTGTTACACTTAATTAAAAGCAGACCTGCTTTGTATTATCACGTTAATTACATCTTTTGTATCAAATCAAATAAAGGGGGTCAGGTCAACTCATTTCAATTGATAAATTGAACACTGTTATAAATATTATTATATAAGTAATATAATTAAACTACCTTAAATTAGCCTACTCATTTGCAAATGTGATCAAAGATAATAAAGCAACCAAGCCAAATGAGTACTTGGTGAATAAAAAGCTTTGTTTTACAGATGCTGTTCATTATGGAGCGAGTTCCAGAGTTTGTATTGAACTTAAAATTTCTAACTTGCTACTCAAACATTTCCTCAAGGCCGAGAAGTTTCACTGTTACTTGCAATGAAATCACGGCATCCATATTTTATTAATAGAACAATAAATAAATCGAGTTTTGACGTTGATGATTGTTTCACGAAATAAGTGTCCCTAGTTTTTTAAAAAAGGAATCTTGTTTGATTGTGAATCGACAACAATAAAAAGCAATGAAGTAATACACAATGTTTTCGCGTACACGTGTTGTTGAAACTGCTTGGACTAATGTTGTTAACGATCTTTCAGAGGTTCGGTATCTTGAAAATAAAGGTAATTTATACAAAAAAGCAAACAACTACATTAGAAAAAAGCTCTTTATTGACAGGTATTCCCAATGCAATTATAAAATGAGTATTCAGCCATTAAACAGCCCCGTTACCCCACCCACTGTGGTTTTCTCTATGTCCAGTGGAGATGGCATCCCCTTCCTAATTTTTTTGAGGTCCCTCGGTAACGTGCGCCCTTGCTTATAGTGCGGTCTATGTTTTTGGACCCCGTTGTGCGTCAGTTATCGAGGGAGAGGTGTATTTTGAGTTCTATTCACAGAGTAGAGCAGTGCTCAAAAAATTGGATAGCGCGACGCCCGGGACCCCTCCAATGTCAGATCGGGCCCCTCCTGTATTCTAAACTTTTCTTTGAGCACTGCAGAGCTAAATAACTAAATAATGGAATGTGTACATGACTCTCGTGGGTACATAATAAATACCAAACCACATTCGAGTTTTGTTCTCATTTTGGTGGAGAGAACTTGTCTGAAATGGCATATCAATACGTTGAGTCTATCAGGTCTTGATGCATCTGTATGTCATATGAAACTCGTTCTATCCAACTAAAAACACATTTGTAGTTTTTTGTATATTTGTTAAGATGTACTGCAATTAATTTTTTTGTCAAATTATCCCAATATTCCATCAATCAAAATGCAAGCTGCGCAAGTCTAATCTAAATCTATTAAAATGGCACAAGTACCATATATACTCACTTAAATGTCCATCCAAATGGAAACTGCAGAGACCCAGATCTACCGTTGCAAAATGCCCTGGCAGATCTGGGTCTCTGCAGTTTGTTAGGAGTAATCAGTAGAAAAAACAAGATAGACCCTGCTCTGCAGGAACATTATGCGATGGCAGATCCAGGTCTATGTTGTTTGCAGTTGGACTCAACTTATAAGTGAGTATATATAATAAGAATCATATCTTGTTCACTGAACAATTAAAGTTAAGATGTCTTTGTTGTATTGAACAATCGATACACATGATTAGCATAAAGTTGACCCCAGTATATTTTTCTTTTTTGCAAGTTAACTTCCATATATTCTAGATACTGGTTACTCTGCAGCTTGTTTAGCGGTGTGTGAGAGCCAAATGTCAGATGTGCAATCTCCACCAGGGTAACGAATCTCATGAGCAAGCACGGGACCCTCAGGCTCATCTCCAAAATCTACAACAAAGTTTTCATTCAGCTTCAGACCTCCTTTCTTTGTATCAACATCTACTTGAAGTAGCATTGAACCTTTCCTGGAATAACAATAATGATAATTAATAATTATACTGGGTAATAATAATAATGGCTAGAGCTAGTAGCGCTGGGTACATCAAAATTAGCCACTCTCTACAATTTACTTGGCAGGGCCTTAAGCAGAAATACTTAAGTTGGAAAACCAAAGTTTGGAGATGGAAAATCAAAGGCAATAACTCTTCTAAATGATGATGTGGAATGCTGTCAAACCAACTCATACAATGTCTCATGAAAAAAAGGTGTACAATAACCTTGGCTCAAATTAAGTATTCTTTAGCTAAGTTAAGTTATGGAAAGCAAAGTTGGGAGAATCGGCAAATAGGAGCCATAACTCTTCTCAATGATAATGGGGAACTCTTGAAATTAAATTCATTCAAGGTCTCATCAATATAAAGATGCATGCCAAATTTGGTTGAAATGCAACAAAGTTTAGTAAAGTTCTGGTAAAGAAACCAAAGTCAGATGGATGGCAATCATTGGCCATGACTCCTGTAAATGATGTTGTGGAATGCTAGAAATAAAACTCAAAGTCTCATTAGTCTGAAGCCACATGCCAACTCTAACAAATCAAACAGAAACCAAATTCAGTAAATGGAAGTCCATAACTGTTCTAAATGAGACTAACTCCATACAAGGCACAAGTAAGTCTATCAAATAATTTTCATCCCAAATTGCATCAGAATACTGTATGCTGAATGGTTCTTGAGCTATGCAAGTTACAAGCAAGATCCCATGTGAAGATATGGGGTTAAATTTCAAGGGCCATAACTCTATCCAAAGTAGAATTGATAAGATAAAAGCCACAAAAGGCACATAAAGGACTATGAGACAATGTACACACAAATTTGCATCAAATATGTTGAATGGTTCTGGAGCTATACTGGTTATAAGGATCAGCTGTAGTGGAATGTAATATTGATGGAAAAAGGGAACAAATTCCATCAAAACTGGATCTGAAAATATGCAATTCACCTAACAAATGGTGACCAATTATATGCAAGGGTTGCAGGGCAGAGAAGAGCTGCTTACAAGCATCATCTAATATGAAGATGTGAAGTTAATTGTCAAGAGCCAGTAGCAGTGGTGATAAAAGTTGGGATGGAAGTAGTAGAAACAGCAGCGGCATCATTAGCAACATTATACATAGTAGCAGTGGTAGTAGTGGAGGAGGAGGAAGATGGGGAGTAGAGTAGAAGTAGTAGTAGTATTAGTAATTTTATGGTACAAAAGTTAATGGATCAGTTCGCAAATGGACACAGTTATTAAAATAAAAATACAAAAATAATAGGGATGTTTTCTGTCACCAAATAATATGCATGTTAAACTCATTTTTTTAAAAATCAAAATAGCCACTGTGACACTTATAAATTAAAAAAGTACCTACTTCGTCATTTCTGGATAGAATTGTTCATCCCACCTGGCAAAGAGGGACGTGGTAACATACAGCCGTTTTCCATCCAAGCTAAGCTGTATCATTTGTGGTCCTCCAAGAACCCTCTTCCCTTTAACATACACAGCGTCAGGCTGTTCCTGCAAGGAAAAGAATTTAAATAATTATATCCTACATCTTCATTGGTTCAAATATATTACAATTCCTTTGTTTTTACATGATAAAGTAAGCTTCTTGCTTTAACAAGTGTGCAGTAACTGGCTTTGCATTGGTTTGAATCCGTAGTTTACTGCAGATGTCATCCATCATATTAACCAATAAGACACTGGTTACTTCTGAAGAGGTCACTTACTTGGTAGCTGCCCCTATATCTTCTTCAGTTTAAATGACAAATACAGCAAAAACAAAATCTTTTTTGCTTTGTGACGAAAAATAAACTTGTTTCAATAAATGTATAATAACATTTATTTACTCTATTTTCTGAACTTTATTTTAAATGATTAAGAAATTAATGAGATTAAGAATATAATGCAGAAATGTGGAGAAAGGTCAAAGTAAAAGAATAATTTCAGCTACCAGAAACAGGAAACTATCCAAATGTTATATTACAGAGTGATTATGGTAGAGCTACCATCATTGTGGGATCACACTCTGGTCAGCAGGCACTGAAGATGAAAAAGATTGTTGTTGTTGTTGGGGTGTCTACATTGGGAATTGAATAGATAAAAAGAGATGAATCTCTGTTGAAGCTATTGCATCTTTTAATAATATTTTGTAAACAACTTTAGACAGTTTCTTGCATTGACTAATAAACTTAAAAGTAATTACGACCTTTACATACATAATTTCCAATGCAAATCAACAGAAGAGTTATGATTATATTTTAGCACTAACATGAAAACTTAACATTTCATCCCTGAATTGTTCTTCTTTCTCTTTCAAAACTAAACTGCAACAGTTCAAGTTAATAATAGGCCCATTTCCAGCAGATGTGTTTTGAGTGTTATTTACTGTTGATACATCATGATCGTTCCACTTCATGGCAGGTTGATCTTAACATGTGCTTGAGATAAAATATCAAATGTCACCATACCCAGGAGCATTGTTACAAATATCATGGAGACTTAATATCACAAAAAGCACAATTTAAGTTACTATGACTGAGAGATGAACAACCAGACTTTGCCCTGTACTCACAAAACTGGTTGATCTTAAAATCTGAACTCAGACTCAAAACTTCTAAAAATAAAAACCATAATTATCAGAGTCAAGTTATATCATGAAAAGTTGGCTCATATGTTGAATACAATAAAACAAACTCATCTTGACATTTTGATGTTTCCAGCTTTACTAACACAGAAGTTTGTGATTTTTGTAAATTTTAGCATTAGTTTATTTCTTTATTTATTTGGTACTCTGACAGTTTTGTGACTATGTAGCCTTGCTTTCACCAAGAAAACTACTTGTTAGTGCATACATGTGACAGAACCAGGATTTCAAACCAGTAGATTTACAAATTTTGATCAGTAGATTGGCTTCTAAACCATTAGATTTTTTATCTGCATAAATTTTACATGTTTTAAGGGGTTTGAAAACAAAACAAGTGCATTTTTGCTATAATATGTATTCTCTTCATACTATAATAAAACATCAAGTTTTGAACATCAATCAGATTCAAATTCTGATGGAAAATGTTACAATAATAATTAATATGACTCCGTATATTGTCAATTAAATGAAAAAGGAAGAGTTGTTTATCCTATAGCTCACTGCAAGATATTTATATAGATAAAATCCAATAGCATTTTGAACTTCATTCACAAGATCACTGTCTGGTGAAAACTGATAACATTCATTGTGACTATTAAGCTTCACACTTAACAGGCTTTCAATAGTTCTCTGGTCCATATTTCCCCTTGAATCACTTTGTATATTGTGAAGAATGGAGAATGTCTTCTCTATATCAGCATTAGAATGTGGCAATGACAGGGCAACAATGATCAACCTGCAGAAGTTCTAACTTCAATTTTCCTGTTGCTGGGTTTGTAAGGTTGCTGACTGCTCTCCAATACTCCTCCAACTCCAAGCTATGTTCACCCCGAGGAGGAAGTTCCTGACTTGGACTTAGGATGCATTTCTGAGTCTAGGGCTTCTTTCTCTTCACGGCTCAGATCCAAAAATCTGTTGCCAAGTTTCACCACTGTAAATAAAAAAATTAAAGATGGATTTAGACTTGAAATAAACGATGAAAAGATATATAATGTATTTATGCTTTTATGAATAATTATCCCAACTTTAAAATTCATTATCTTGTAATATATTTGTAACTGATATATTTTATCTAGGACTTGAACTTAATTTAAGTACATGAAAACAGCAAATAGTTTATGAAATACAAAAGATGCATACCTTTGAAATACATAATGCAAACTCAGGATCTTTGCTACTCACCTGAACACATTTAAATTCTGATATCCAAACATTGTTGAACTTGTAATATTTCTTAGCTGGTGGTTTCTCAAGATTGGCAGAAAGCACATGTTTCGGCATTTTTACATGAATTGAACAAAAAATGTAAGAGCTGCCCAAAAATATTCCTCATAAAACATCTTGAACAATATAATGACAATTAAACAAGACACAAAAATCAAAATACTTACTCTAGTGTGTCTGCCGAAATCATTTTTTTTTACGGTTGGTCTCCGTTTTATCTCTCCTCAACCTGAGGTTGGCCGATTTTCATCAAAGGTTCATAAGACATCATGGACCCCCTTTGATCCCTTTATTACTTATAACACCTCAAAAAACATCCTGCATTTGGCCTTAAACTCCCCAAATTACAACAATAAGGTAATCAATTAACAGCTTGTTGTGTACACATCTTAGCTGTTCTTTAACAATTCTTATCTTATTACTCTGCCACGCATCATCGCACTGGTTGTTGTACTGATGGAACATTTCCAGTTCCCAGTAGACTGGTTCTGTTTGGTTTCTCTAATGTTTTGATAGAACACATAAAAATACCGTGCATGTTTTTTTTTATTCAATTTTTTTAAAAATTCTTTAAATTTTCAAAAGCGGTAGATTTTGACTATAAAAAACGGTATGTGCGGTAGACTGCCTTTAAAACGGTATTTTTGGCCTACCACCGGTAGAATCACATGTATGTTAGTGTGGACTTAAAGTGTTTCCTCCATCAACGTAATGAATCATAAGTATTCATTTATAAGTCACATTCAACTGCAAACTGTACAAACCCAGATCTGCCATCACGTAATGTGCTGGGAGATCTGGGTCTATGCAGTTTATTAGGAGTAATCAGTAGAACAAAGTATACATGGTATATTGTTTGCAACTGGACTTGACTTATAAGTGAGTATATATGGTAAGTCAAACTTGCTTTTGATCAATCAAATGTCTTCAGTCTATATTTGTACTAGAGAGAGCAATTAGAGGGGTGAAACAGCATATCATATTGAACATAAATTCTACTCCTCCACCATCACACTTACACAGAATATCATAACCAATCATGAGTTGTACATGTGTAACTTTGCATACAAATTTGTGCCCAACAATTTTTGAGTGAACGTAAAAACATACCTAACCACTAGATAACAACACTCACTCCCTACAATAAATACTGACAATTCCCTGAACATATATTAATGGAATTGGGGTTACTGGTATTTTGGATTAGGGTAAACTATTCAAGAGTCAAATGGTTCAATAACACCAATGACAGCCTCGCCTGGCTGCTAGTGAATGATGAAGATACAAGAAGGGGTAAAATTCTCACACACTGTGTCATGTGTTAGTTGCCACTATTTGTATCATAATCAAGATAGCATCTATTTGAAAAAAAAATTGGACTTGGATGATTACAATCGCAAGTTGGACAGGGACATTTGAACTACCATAGAATTGTAGAGACAGCTCTACTACAAGGAAAACTTTCTTTAAGTTGGGAATTAAGGCATGTTTTTCATATTTGTATCGTCAATTAATACTTTCCTTTGCTAAAAAATGTCAAAAATTAAAGAATTTTGAGACTGGTAAATTTAATGTTGAGACAGACACAATTCTGTATTTAATCTGATATTGAGTCGAAATATCTATATTGTATAGTAAATGTTAAGAAGAGGTAACTCTTTCCCATTTAAATAACATTTTCTGTTTACAATTGCGGTTCCTGAATGTTCTTTGTAAGCATACATTAAATATTGCATTGGACATATAAATGTGCCTAGTTTATGATCACATCTGACTTTTGATTAGTGTACCCTATGGGAATCTTTCCTAAATATTCTATTATAGGCACTACCTCTTAAATCTCACATGCTCGTGATTTTTCTCTATATGATACACATGCCAGAATTTTGATTCATGATCGTGTCTAACTATAAATAAGTGTACCATATGGGAATCCATTTTAAATATTCTGTTACAGGCTCTAGCTCCTAAATCTCGCTGGCTCATTACTTTTCTCGGTATGATACACATGCCAGAATTGTCTTATATTACTGATGTAAAGGAAAACAATTATTGTAGTGTAGTATCTAGCAGATTCAATAATTTAGATAACCTCTACAAAGTTTTTAGCAGTCTCCAGTAACCACTGTAAACATTATCAAGCAAAAAATAAATGAGGACTAAAGTGATCTTGACAACAAAATGCTGGTCCCTTTTATAATGAAAGATTTTTGCAATGTTTTCTCTTTACATTTTGACTTTAAATCTTTTAAAAATTTAAAATTTTAACTTGTAATCAGCACTGTATAATCAATATTGTGCTGACAGATAAACAACATACAAAACATACATGCATGCATGCTTCCATACATACATACATACATACATACATACATACATACATACATACATACATACATACATACATACATACATACATACATACATACATACATACATACATGTGTATGGAAGTACATATACATGTATCTACCTACATGCATATTTACTTGGTGAAAGTCACAGGCTTCAGTAAACCTTGGAATGATAGCCAGTAGTATCACTACAGTTAATGCATCAATAATTACCTTGATTAGCCACTACAGATGAAACCTCACATGAAAACCAAGCAGTATGTTGTCCACTCGTCTCGTTTCTATATAATTCACATTTGCAATACATAGTTAACCTGTTGAGGGTAACTTATTACAATATACAATGCAAAGTCAACAATATGGACGTTTTTACCACTGAGTAAACATACTGATTCTTACTTTCAACTGCACTGGTTAGAAAGGGCCTTCTGAATAGGCTATGATGTAAATAGTATGGAAGAATCTATGTGGTGAAAAACAAATACTTAATCCATGTTAGCAAAGCAATAAATGTATATCACAGTGATCTGCATTGATTTCAAGGTTGTAGTACTAACATAGATGTGTCAAATTATCAAGTTTTAATGATTGGAATATAACAGCACCTGATAAATGAACTTTGAACACAAAATTTCAACAGAGTCACTGAAGTATGAAATATAGATCATATAGACTTCTGTTTGCAATAGGGCTGTAGAACTTATACAAATGCATCCACTCACCATATTTTATGATTCTAGAAAGATAGTATGTATATAGCATGCCAAAAACTGATGTGGTCATGAGCTAGATGTAAATATTTTACCCAAGCCAGTAAAAGATAAAATATAGGTCATGACAAGCTTCTTTTCTTGTAAGGTTGTGATAGTAATAGAGATGCACACTGTCATCAATTTCATGATTCTAGCATTAATATTGCCTGAGAAATAAACATCAAACACAAAATAAACCGAAGTTACTGAAGCATAAACCATGGGCCATAATGACTTACTACTGAAATGAGGGTTTAGTGCTCATCAAGATACAACCCTTCACCAAGTTTCAAGATTCTAGATTGGATAGTATGCACATAGCATGCACAAAACCTGTTTGTCTTAAGCTATATGCAAAAAATGGAACATAAGCCAGTAAAATATAAAATGTAGGTCACAGTGACCTTTTTATACAGTTGTGGTACTAAGAGAGATGTATACAATCATCTGGTTTAATGATTCTAGCATGAACTGTAAAAACACAAAATTTAACCAAAGTCAGTATAGTGTGAAATATGGGTCACAGTGACCTAATTTAAAGATGAGGGTGTGGTAGTCATCCAATTATATCATATCACTAATTTTCATGATTCCAGACATAACAATATTATACATGAGACAAAATACCTGTAGTCATGAGCTAAACACAAGAACATAACATAATCCAATAAAATCTTAAATGTAGATCACAGTGACCTTCTTTTGTTGGAATGGTGTGGTACTAACAGAGATACATACAATCGTCTAGTTTAATAATTCTAGCATGAACATAGCTTGAGAAAAAAACTTAAAACATACAATTTTACCAAAGTCAATGAAGCATGAAATATGGGTCAGAGCAACCTATTTTTGTGATGTGAGTATAGTACTCATGATTATGAATCCCCTTACTTAGTTTCATGAATCTAAGTATATAAGTATATATAAAGGGTGCAAAAAACCTATTTGGTCCAGAGCTAAATGCAAAACCTAACCAAAGCCAGACACAGTGACCTACTTTTGCTGTAAGAGTATGATACAAATAGTGATGCAAACAATCACCCAGTCTGATGATTCAAGCATGAACAAAGTTTAAGAAATAAACTTAAGAAACACATTTAGCCAAATTCAGTGAAGTATGAAATATGGATAACTGTGACCTATTTTTGCACTGAAGGTACAATACTTTTCAAAATGGATTTCTAAGTTTCATGATTCCAGGTATAATAGGATTTATAGAGTGTGCAAAAATCCTGTTCAAAATGCCAAATACTTAACCAAGAATATACAACTAATGTACATGTACAAAGTTATACTCCTCTGAGCTCCCTCTCTATGGGGGTGGGTGCTATGACACCCACTTTAAAGTGTTGTCTAGGACTAGGAAGAAAGATTGATTGAGATTCAATGGGGCTGTATATATGCATACGCTTTTATCTGTGCAAATGCTGATGCCAATGTCTATAGTACAATATCTTGCCTGTACTTGACAGACTCTGAGCTAGTAAAAGAGAGACTCACACAGAGAGAGATTGTACAAGAAAGGTAAGAATAATGAAATCAATCATATGCACCATGGTGTATGATAAAGAAATCCAACCCCAGGGGTCAGAATTCATGGGCATAAACAAAGCTTTACCTGCCCCTTTAACCCTTTTTTGTTGTTATTCCTATAAAAAAATAATCAAATAAGTGCAACTTGTGTTTTGAAGTTGATTATTATTTACCTGCATAAACACTGTCTGAAATTCATCTCTGTGTGCATATGAAAACAGTGTTGCTTAAATTAGTAAAAGGTTTGAAGTTCAATCCACCATTAGCATTTGTTCTCACACATAGACCAAGAGTATGTGGATTCTGAAGAACCACTTACCCTATTTAAAAATCTACTTGTCCTGCAGAGGTTTTATGTACTATCTCAAAAAATTAATACTTAGACAAGTAGCTTTCAGAGAAAGAGGGGCCGACATAAGAATTAGACAGGCCCTATGCTTTGGGATAACCTGTATCTGGAGCACTGAACATGCATATGGAAAAAAACATTTGCTAGATTTATAATTTAAGCAACAGTTTAATAATAATAATAATAATAATAATAATAATAATACTAATAACAATAATATAACAATAATGAAAATAAGTGAAAGAATGGTTATTTGAACCGAATGTTGATATATGCACTGGCATGTAAGTGTTGCTAAGCTAGATTAGTGGCTTATGTTTTGACACACAAACATAAGTTTCATTTGAAAATTGACATCTGTGCATGCATATCAAAGTTAGTAAGTTCCTAATTTTTGCACAAACATCACCAAATCATAAACAACAAATTTCAAGTGATATTTGCACTGGCATGTAAGTGTTGCTAAGTTAGATTAGTGGTTTATGTTTTGACATACAAACATAAGTTTCATTTGAAAATTGACATCTGTGAAAGCACATCAAAGTTAGTAGGTTCCTAATTTTTGCACAAACATCACCAAATCATAAACAACAAATTTCAAGACCAAAGAAACACATTCTGGATTAAGTAACACATACTGTTAAAACTCATTCTGGATTAAGTAACACATACCTTAAAACACATTCTGGATTAAGTAACACATACCTTAAAACACATTCTGGATTAAGTAACACATACCTTTAAAACTCATTCTGGATTAAGTAACACATACCTTTTAAACTCATTCTGTATTAAGTAACTCATACCTTAAAACTCATTCTATATTAAGTAACACATACCTTAAAACTCATTCTGGATTAAGTAATACATACCTTTAAAACTCATTCTATATTAAGTAACTCATACCTTAAAACTCATTCTATATTAAGTAACACATACCTTAAAACTCATTCTGGATTAAGTAACACATACCTTAAAACACATTCTGGATTAAGTAATACATACCTTTAAAACACATTCTGGATTAAGTAACACATATCTTTAAAACTCATTCTGGATTAAGTAATACATACCTTTAAAACTCATTCTGGATTAAGTAATACATACCTTTAAAACACATTCTGGATTAAGTAACACATACCTTTAAAACACATTCTGGATTAAGTAACACATACCTTTAAAACACATTCTGGATTAAGTAACACATACCTTTAAAACACATTCTGGATTAAGTAAACCATACTGTTAAAACTCATTCTGGATTAAGTAACACATACCTTTAAAACACATTCTGGATTAAGTAACACATACCTTTAAAACTCATTCTGTATTAAGTAACACATACCTTTAAAACTCATTCTATATTAAGTAACACATACCTTTAAAACACATTCTGGATTAAGTAACACATACCTTTAAAACACATTCTATATTAAGTAACACATACCTTTAAAACACATTCTGGATTAAGTAACACATACCTTTAAAACTCATTCTGGATTAAGTAACACATACCTTTAAAACTCATTCTGGATTAAGTAACACATACTGTTAAAACTCATTCTAGATTAAGTAACACATACCTTTAACTCATTCTGGATTAAGTAACAGTCATACCTTGAAAACTCATTCTGGATTAAGTGGCACATACCTTCAAATCTGCATCATCTGTTACTTTAACATCCCCATCTTTGCAAATACTTCCTCCAAGGAACACCTGTAAGTATTTTAATGAGAGTAATACCATAAACTGATGTACTTATATAGTCAGGTATGGTCAGTCTTCTTTAAAACTACCGGTAAATCGCTATATCACAAACAAACAAGGCCTGATGCAATCACAATATCGAGACATGGAAAGATGCATTCATTCTTATGGCAAACCAATGATATGGTCTGTTTCAAAACATAACTACCATCTATACTTGCTTATAAGTTGGGTCCAGCTGCAAACAACACAGGCCCTGATCTGCCATTGCATAATGGGCCAGCAAATCAGGGTGTATGTTGTTTGCTCTACTGATTAGTCCTAACAAAACTGCATACTGTAGATCCAGGTCTGCTGGTGCATGATGCAATGGCAGATCTGGGTCTATACAGTTTGCAGTTGGATCTGACTTATAAGTGAGTATATATGGTATATGGGTCCTCTGATCTGTGAAAAGACACAAGTCTCATTTATGCAATAATGAATTATAAAATACAATGAAGTATATATCCTTCTGAATTAAATGAAAATCAAGATGTCACAAACATCATCTGCAGTAATTTCCTTCTGTGGCATTTTGAAACTGATTATATCACCTGAATGCCAAGTCAAGGAATGTCAATTTATATTTTTTTGTAACACCTAACTGGTTCCATCAGATATAACTCTTTGTGGTAAGATGACATTGCTTAAAATTTTTAACTTCAGGGTTTGCGACTTGTTTTGGTTTGGTGTTTCATGGCGCAGCAACACATTTTGGTCACAAGTCTAGTCAAAATCTGCTATCGTGCCTGACAAAACTGTACAACTTAATAAACACAGCAAAATTGTCCATGTATGATTTTGACAGTGAAGTGAAACTAACAGCAAGGTTTAGAGTCTGAGATGTACTGAATGTAGATTAACTGTATAAGTTGTAAAACAATAATTAAATATACACAGGGTTCATACAGCTGTTGGTAAAACAAGACCTTTTCCAGACTTTTTCCAGACTGGATTGCAATATTTTCCAGACCCATCTGGCACATGTACTCGAAGTCTGTATCACTATAAATGAGCATGTGGTATCCAAATAATATAAAACAGTATCCACCAATCACAAGTGGGTCATAGGTCACATGTCTTGCCAACCACACTGAACCAGCAGGGCCATCACTAGACCAAATGGCACCCCAGGTGAGGAGTGTCTTTAGCAAAATAAAACACAGCAACACAAAATTCCATACTTTTTCCAGACCTTTAGGGCAAAATCTTTATTTTCCATACTTTTCCAGGTCTGGAAAAAGCACTCTTTTTTTCCCATACTTTTTCCAGACTATCCAGACTTAGTATGAACCCTGAATACAGCACTCCATCATTATAATGATGTCCAAGGGAGCCTTAGTGCATACCACCTTATAGTGAGACCATCTTATAATGAAGTACATTTATACTGTACATATAATTCTACTACTGAACAATTAAATCGGATCCATGACAATACCTGCTTTATGACAGTAACCGTGTTACAATGAAATGGGATCCATGACAGGTATTGTCTTATGACAGTAACCATGTTACAATGAAATCGGATCTATGACAATACCTGCCTTATGACAGTAACCATGTTACAATGAAATGGGATCCATGACCATACTTGTCTTATGACAGAAACCATGTTACAATGAAATCGGATCCATGACCATACCTGTCTTATGACAGTAACCATGTTACAATGAAATGGGATCCATGACAATACCTATCTTATGACAGTAACCATGTTACAATGAAGGGCCTTATAGTGAGGGAGTGCTGTACTCATTGGCACATACTGTGACATGTAAAGCTGAAGAAACATTAGAAACTATTAAACAAGTGCATCTGATCCTAATTTATGTTTTAAACAGTGTTAATCAAATCGTGAAGCTGCATAAACATTTTGATATATTAAAAACAAACAAACAAAAATTCATAGCTGAGTAGTTTGCCATTTTAGGCATAATAATCCATATCAGTGCTGTGGGTTGGGGTGATATTCTGTCTTACAATCAGGCCTTAAAAAATTAATAAAATGTTCAGATCTAATGTCAACAAAGCTATCAGTGATCATTGGATGAAACGTTTAGCTCTGGATACTTAGCTGAGACCTATAAAGCATTCCTGTAAATTTGTAAAAGTTATTGGGTCATGTGGAATTATGAAACTTCAGCACACGCATTATATCTAGAATAATGTTATAATGAAGGGCATTGTAATGATGGAGAGCTGTATGATTTGCAACTATTGAGTTTCATGTGAATTAGTCTAAGTCTTTAACTTAAAATATTTTGTCTATTCCAGGCAAGATAGCTTATTGTCTGTTTCAGTCTGAATGAAATGCCTATCATTTGCTTACTGTTTCAGTTGGAATGGAATGTTTGCTAAAAGAATTTTTGCCCAACTTTACCTTATAAGCTGTTTCAGTCTGAATAAAATGTTTGCTCACCTTGAGTTTATTGTCTTTCAGTCTGAATGGAATGTTGCCCAACTTGAGCTTATCATCTGTTGCAGTCTGAATGTTTGCCTAACTTTACCTAATTAACATCTGTTTCAGTCTAAATGGACTCAGGTCGCAATTATTACTTCTGGATCAGTACCCATGAATGTAGTCCCAATCTATTTTTAGAGCATTTTTTCCTCTCTTTGTTTGGTGTTGATCCTTGGCTTGGATTTAGGCATTCTTGGTATTGATTTAAAGGAAATTGTTTTTTCTTTAGAATATGAGCATTATGGTGTGATTGTCTGTTTGTATTTTGGTGACAGTGCACAGTGAGTAATCTGGCATTCATGCATGCCCGGAAGTGAAATCTGTAACCCATGGCATGTTGTTTTGTTTACAGGTCAGCTTTTCAAAAATATGCCAGTTAATAGTATGACAAGAACTTCAGCATGAGTTCATCTTTGAAGATACTTTAGATTACCATATGATATATTAGGATTTGGACACATTGGAGAGTTCAGCACTGACAGACAATTGAAGGTACTATATAGGGCAAATAATTGTGAGTCCAAATGGAATGTTTGCCTAACTTTTGCTTATCAGATGTTTTAATATGAATGGAAAATATTGCCAAACAATGTCAACAGCTTGTATTTTATTTAACAAGTGTTTCACGGAGACTGATAAATCTCACAGGCATCAGTACAATGATTAACACCACCACCAGCACCATCCACTGGTATATCTGACATGCAAAAACTTTAGCATAACAATTTATATAACACAACTGCAATTTTAACACTGCTACCGCCATCGCCACTGCCTTCATTAATAGAACAGTGATATTGTGATTCACCATGCTTAAAGGTGACACAAGAAGAAGACCAGGGTTTACACGTTGAGCCCATGCTCAAAACATTGCTGTTAGCCTTATGACCTTAACCCCAAGATCCAAGGGGTGAATAAGACTGTATAGCAGAATGAACAACCTTTGCTTCATGATGAAACTTGCCAAGTATGAACAGAATCCACCAAGGTGCTATGGGACCAACCATTTAAATTGGGGGGGGGAGGCAGGTGAATGGGCCAGATTATATTTCAAGCAAGGATTTTTTATAGCAAGATAATTTATTTTGTTCAACTAATATAACTTATATAATAGGTTCTTTTTTCTATAAATCAGAACAAGAATATAATTTTAATCTTTAATAAAGATGGCTTAAACAGTCTCATTCAAGGCCACAACTGATGTAATAACTTTGTTTCGTCAACACCTATCTTTGATTTACCTAACTTCAAAAAATTGGGTTCTTCCACTAGTATACTTATGCATACAAATTAGCCTAATGAGCTCTTGCACAGAAAGTACTAGCAAACACAAAATCTCCCTAGCTGTTGTCAGTCAGTTAAGTAATCTGTGTAATAACAGTTGTTTATCTCGGACCACCTTTACTTTTTAATTGCCTCCATGACAATTAACTGTATAAACTGTCCAATGGTGATTGTTTTTCATAAGTGTTAAGCATAAAGCTGTGTGAATCACGACTGTTTACTGTTTAACAGGCTACAGGTTACAGGCATATATTGTGGTATCAGGAAAGATTTCTCTATTTTTTTTCATAAGATTTACTGGAAATTGTGTTTTTTTCAAACATGACTGTGATGCTTTAGGAGTAAAGAAATCAAGATTTTTATTTGATACAACATGATCTGTCAGGTATGAAAACTGTAACCAACACCTTGACACAAATCTTCTGTGTCTGTGACCTAAGCCCAAAAGTCAGAGGGGTGAAGCAGTGTGTTATAAATGAATTATCTTTGCTTCACAATCAGACATCCTGAGTCAGAGTACCATATATATTTGTTTATAAATCTAGTCCAACTGCAAACTGCACAGACCCAGATCTGCTACTGCATAATGTGCCGGCAGATCTGGGTCTATGCAGTTTGTTAGGAGTAATCAGTAGATCATTTGAACAAACAACAAAGTCCCTGATCTGCCAGTGCATTATGCAATGGCAGATCAGGGTCTATGTTGTTTGCAGATGGACTTGACTTATAAGTGAGTATAGATGGCAATGCAAAAATTAAACCCCAAACCTTAAAACAAATATTCTATGTCTGTGACCTTGATCCCCAAGGTCAAAGGATAAGTAATGTGTCACAGAATAAAGTTTGTTTGCTTCATACTTAGACATATAAATCCATCAAGAAGTTAAGAAAATATAAGAAAATGAAAATTTTTAACAAAATCTTAACAAAACTGTTGATGCCACTACTGTTGTCACCAGAAAAGTCACTGGTATGTCTTGCTTTTAGCCAGCATGTGAAGAAACTGTCTTGAAGTAATGTCCAAACACTTGAGCAGATTTAAGTATGGCAAGTTTGAAAATTTGCACATATATTTGCTCATTGTGTATAGGCATCATGGACTATTCGCACACACACACCTGTACTTACCTGGCCAACAAGTTTTGGGTTCCTTGTGTTTGTAATGTCATACTGACGAATATCCCCATGTAACCAGTTGCTGAAGTAAACATACTTGTCATCCAGAGAGAGCAGAATATCCGTAATTAGACCTAATAATTAGAAACATTTGTTAAGAACATTCGACTCTCCATACATGCTGATTTTTCTTGAAATTGTAGAACTTTTGTTGCCCTTCAAAATTTACAAAGAAAATGGCATTTATTTTTTTGATTTCTAATAATATGTCAATGTTAATGACTATTATAATGTTTCATTAATAGTCATGTTACATTATCTGATTCCATGTTAAAAACCATTCACTTGCACATTTTGTCACTGGAAAAAAGTTCTTGTATAAGATATATTCAACCGATATGAAGTGCACTGAATCCTGATAGTCTGTATTTATTATATAGCTATATATGTGCAAAATGTCGAGAGATAAAGTCACATGCTTTAAATATGTGCAGCTTTCTATGGCCACCACTATTATCTTTGATAGCAATGATAACTGCTTATTAAAACACAACATCCGTGGTTAGGTTGGGTATCCATCTTTGATCGCAGGCAACTATCATTATAATACAGAATAATTTTTCCTTCCATAATACAATCAAAATCACTGGTGGTAGCTACAGAAAATTGCATGTATGTAATGAGTATGACCTAAGATATTTTGGAGACTCTGGTTTGGGTGAACTAAACATGTTTCTAGTCTCCTTTTGAAACTAGCAAAGGTCACCAACACACCAAAATAACAATTAAAGTTGAAACAATCCTCTGGTCAGTGCACCATAAGACATTCCTAGTAAAATCTTTGATTTAACCAAAATATTCTTTAGTATAACCTCTGACCTCACCAATATTTCATGGTTGAACAAAGCATATACTTAACTTACCAGGCATTACAGGTAGTGCCCAGCCCTCCACTTTTTTTGGATTAATGGTAATAACTTTCTCTGCTGACCAGCTTCCACTCTTTGCATGATGAAAAAAAACAAATCATGATATTTTCTTATTAGAAATTTCAGATTTCCCTTTTGCAATCTTAAGCTTCTACATCACAGTTAAACTAATGATGAAATGAGTAAATCAAGGGATACATTATGTACTCTTATGTGTCTGGAAGCAACACAGCTTCACTCTTAGGATCAATGTTCATCTTTTCAAATGCCAGTGGAGAGTGGTGTGATTATGTAGCAGTAAAATCTTCATGCTTGGGAAAATAAATATAAAGGGGGAAAAAATTGGAGAAATAGACCATAATTTTTGGTACAAATTATTTAAAATTGGATTCTAAAGAAAATTTGATAGTTTAACTTTCTCTTTTCATTTGCAAATACACTATACATCAACTTCAGTGAATTGGACTATATCTTACAATTAATACAATTCTATAAAATAATGAATTTTTAAAACTCTACAGGCTGAAAAGAATTTCCAGGAATTCAAGATAACACCATTTCTTCCCTTTAACTGCAATGTGTTGAAACCATCTTTGATATTTTTCAAGGAATACAAGATTTTCAAAATAACTGCTGTGGTAGACATATTGGGTGTCAACTTGGCATCATTTTCATTTAGGACCAACAAGGCATGATAAGAAGTCATCTGGTGGAAACCCAAGTTGATATGACAGTCCATTTTGGAGGAGCAATGATAACAAGATTTTCAAGATGGATTTTATGATGGCCATATTTGATACATGATTTGCACCCTTTCTTTTTAGTACCAGCTAGACGTTATAAGAAGTCTTTTGGTGAAAGCACAATGTTGATGTGATCAGCCATCTAACAGAAGTACTGATGACAAGAATTTCAAGATGGCCATTGTAGCAGTCATATTAGAAGTCGGATCAGCACCATTTTCATTGATGACCAACTAGATGTCATAAGAAGTCTTTCAGTGAAAACCCTGCTAATATGACCATTCATTCAGGCAAAATAGTGATAACAAGATTTTCAAGATGACCACTCTGGCAGGCATACTGAATGTCTGAATGGCACCATTAGGATCAACTAGACATCATAAGAAGTTCTTTAGTAAAAGCCCCATATTGATATGACCATCCATTCAGGATGAGTGGTGATAACAATATTTTCAACATGGCCACTGTTGTGGCCATAATGGACATCAGATTGACACCATTTTCATTTGGGATCAACTATACATCATAAAAGTCTTCTGGTGAAAAACCCATGGCAATATTATATTTCGTTCATGAGAATTAGTAATAACAAGATTTTCAAGATGGCTACTGTGGTGGCCATACTGGAAATTAGATAAGCACCATTTTCATTTAGGACCAACAAGATATCATAAGAAGTCTTGTGGTAAAAACCCCATGTTGATATGACCATCCATTCAGGAGGAGTAGCCATGTAGTTTAGGAGAAGCAGCGATAACAAACTTGTGCTAACAGACGATGTATGACAGACAACAGACCATCCCATAAGTTCTTCTGGTCTACAACCAGTAGACCTATAAACCTGACAATTTCGGGGGCTATTAAGCTACAGCAATATCATGTAAATATATTAAAAGAATTTTAAAAAATTAATAATTTTAAAAAAGCCAACAAGTCAGATGTAAAATGTCCCTTAGTTACTTTTTTCAGTTATAAAGATGAATGACATAAGGAATGAAAACCTGTTGTACTGGGGTTTTTGAGGGAGTTGGCAAGTTGTGATGGAGGGCAGAAATAACTGATAGACAATAAAACTGACTAATACCTCATTCCGGTAGAACCTAAAGACAGTGGAGCTAAGAGCGCAGCCTACATAACCCTCAGTAGCCTCCGGATTATGAAGGAATCGAAGTTCAAGCGGCAGTAAACCCTCAGGTCCTAGATCAAATGTCTGAATTTTCTTGTGTTCTTTCCAGTCCCAGAAATTCAGGCAATGCCCGTAGCCCCCTTTTTATATAAAAAAGGAAAGGAAAAAAAAATCACTTTTCATCCATTAAATACAATGTTATACAGCAAACAGTCAGTCTGAGGATATTTCAATGTCTTCAGAAAGGATTTAAGCTTCGATTTAATTTTTCTTTTAATTTCATTGGACACTTTGGAACTGGAAGAATTATTGATAACTAATAAATGATATAACCTTACTGAGAAAATTGCCCGGAATAAAAACTAAGATTGATAGACAGATAGATAGAAATAGATAGATTGATAAAATATCTACATGGATAGATACATACACAGACAGACAGATAGATTGACAGAGAGAGAGAGAGAGAGAGAGAGAGAGAGAGAGAGAGAGATAGATAGATAGATAGATAGATGCTTAGACGAGTACCATTTTCTACATGTGAAGGATCAAATCCAGCACGGAAATATTTGGGTGCACCCCATTCTGAGCTGACCATTACATTATGCTTTGGCTGGTACCAAAAGTCATACCCAAATTCAGTTGGTTCCTTCTCCCAGTTGCCGATCACATCAAATGTCTTCCCATCGAGCAGAATGAATCCACCTACCAAGAAAGGAAAATTTATCTAATTCTTGCAAAGGTCATTTTACTTGGAACCCTTGAACTGTTCATCTTCTCAGTCACTCCTTTCTTCTTTTATGCTTGTAATAGATCACTTTTTTCTGCCCATGATTTTCATGTTTTCGTTATTTTTTTGTGTAGAAAATGTTGCACATAATTAGCAATATAATAAGGGGAAAAATTAAAAGTTAGAGAAAATAACGTCTTTATTTGTGTTTTCAGGGAATTCATTTTTCTTTGTAGCCATATTTAGTTCAGCTAGAATATAATCTAATCATATTTTCCTGTGAAGAAAATAATTTTACCTTGAAAAACAGGAAATATAATGACCATTTTGACAAGTGAACACAAAAATAGATTTCATGTACTAGTAGTAAAATGATCATATTTAAACAAATTTAATAACAGAGCCATTCTCACAACTCAATTGCTTTTAAATATAATAATTCTTTTAAGTCATCATCGTCAATTAAATGATGCATTCAAAAAACAAGCTGCCTGAAATAATAATAATAATACATGTATAATAAATAATAATAATAATAATAATAACAACAAAAACAATCATAATCATCATTATCAACATCCTCCTCCTCATAAAGGCATCCATAATAACTGCCCCACTTAGGCCTTGTTTCATTAAAAATAGGTTAAGATGACTTAATATTCATTATCATTCATTCCAATTGACCTTTACTGTTCCCCCTGAGGGTCTCCCATACAACTGATCATGATTTGGCCAGACCCAAGACAGTGGGAGGGTATGAGGTGCACCTAGACCAGTCTTTTCATGTACCTCAATGGGATCCACTATCTGAAAGAAAAAGAAACACTGAAAATTACAAATGTGGAGTCTCATCTATAATTAATGTTAATATCCACAGTAGTCTCATCTATAATTAATGTTAATATCCACAGTAGTGTCATCTGTAATTAATGTTAATATTCACAGTAGTCTCCTCTGTAATTAATGTTAATATCCACAGTAGTCTCATCTATAATTAATGTTAATATCCACAGTAGTCTCATCTGTAATTAATGTTAATATCCACAGTAGTCTCATCTATAATTAATGTTAATATCCACAGTAGTCTCATCTATAATTAATGTTAATATCCACAGTAGTCTCCTCTGTAATTAATGTTAATATCCACAGTAGTCTCCTCTATAATTAATGTTAATATCCACAGTAGTCTCATCTATAATTAATGTTAATATCCACAGTAGTCTCCTCTGTAATTAATGTTGATATCCACAGTAGTCTCCTCTGTAATTAATGTTAATATCCACAGTGGTCTCATCTGTAATAATGTTAATATCCACAGTAGTCGGATAAGTGTTGAAATTCAGCCACTTTCCTTTTACTATTTGAATTACTTTATAACAAGGGCACACACCATCAAAAATATAATTTTTTTCTGTTGGAAAGACAATGTTCAGATTTCAATACTAATATCTGACTACTCTGGACATAGCCACAAAACAGTTACAAGGCAACGAGAGATAATAAAGAGAAAGCTACCAGTTTATTAAATTTGTTTCCTCTTTCATATTTGCCTGATAAAGGATAAAACTGCACTTTTCTCTCGCGAATTGTTATTATTTTCTTAATATATGTTTGTTAATGTCTTTCATTAGTGTTTGGTAGATAGCTTAAACAAATGTGAAACATGCAAGTAAATATGTTACAGTTTGTGATTTATTGCAAAAGATTAAAATAAGCAGCCAAGCATGATAAAATAAAATGTATTTACAGTCCAATAAATTCATGTAAACTGAAATGATATAGTAATATTTGCGACTGTGCAGAATACTTACTAGTAGTTTATAGCTAGTAGTGTGAGACCTTTACAATGTTCATAATTGTTCTACTGCAGTTACCTTACCTTCCATTTTCTATGTGTCATTAAATGAATGAACATGACATTGCTTTCCTTGTTCATTACACCTAATGTAGTTCAGTGTAATAAGTCAAGCATGAAAAAATACCATTAAATCATTTAATTCAGTGATTTTTACAATGGAAAATTCCAGTCAGCTCCTGTGTAGTTTAAGCCAAGCATGACAAAATGACGTCTAATAACGCTTAAGTGAGCATAGCTTCTCTACAGTTCTAGGCAAAGATGTCACATATGACATGACTGTTAAAAATTGTTAGGTCACTGAACACAATGTGCATCTCCAGCCAATGACTATCACAGCACATCCTCCTGAAAACGGAAACTGCTATCATGATTTTCAGTAGATATTTAATTCTTGACATATCTCTCTAATAATTTTAAAACAAGTAAAACTGATTTGGAAGACTTAAACAAAGTAGAATATATGGAAGTTATGAAAAGTTAACTAGAAAATTACAATATGGCAGTGTGTAGCTTATTCCATAATTTCCCAATATTTGAAACAATGCAAATTTCTCAATTATAAAATTATGTTAGCTTTATCATTTCATCCCAAGGGCTGGAATTTAAAATTATTTTTCTACTATCACTGTCAATAAGCATTTTCACCTCTCAAACTCTGTATGCAGGTTGGTAATTTACTTGCACTTCTTGAGTAATCCTCCTGTCATTTGAAATACTTCCTAACAATTGATCACTAATACTATCCTTATTAACGGCATTGTTTTTCGTCATCTGTTCGATTCATGCAATCCAGGCAACTAGTATTTTCAGGGTTATTTGTCTCAAATTTTCAAAAATGTTTCAAGTTTTGCAATGATTGGAAGATTCCTTAGGCCACACTGATCAACTTCTACATTCCATTTGTTAAGATAATCATTAAAAACATTATTTACTGTTTCCAACTTTTTTAAGAAATATATTGCCATTGAATAAGACAAATTGCCTGCCTTGTAATTCTTCAGCTCACTTGACAAGGAGAGGTAATTCACATTTTTTTTAGATGACTTTATATATTAACTATTGTGAAGAAAATGATGTCATGAAACTTCTTGAATGTCGAATAACAGAAACTTAAGTTGCAATAATAGAGTCTACTTTGTGGTTACTAATAAATGATGTAATGAAACTTTTCTAGAACTGTCCACAATGATAAACTCGAGTTGCTATAAGAAGAGTCTACCGGTACATTACACTGTGAACCAAATTCCACATGGGCAATTCAAATCAGTTTGAAGCTTTGTTATATAAGATTTCAATTGTTATTCTAGTTTAATACCGGTCTGACTACTACACAGTATGTGCTTGGAAGGAAGTGTTGAAAATTATCTTGAGGTGAAAATGGGAAAACAACAGGAAAATATCTCACCATTGGAACCAGAGACATCTATGTGCTACATATGTCTATGCTGTAACTTAACTCTATATCAATTGCTTACAGTATTTCTTCAACTTTTAATACTGATGAATAAGTTCATATTTATATTTTACAAATTGCCATTTCTTGCACTGAACTCATGAGCTACTTCTTACACAGAAATCCCTGAAACTGTCTTAAATCTAAATTCAATTTCCTGGTTTTGCAGAGAGATTTTGCAAAGCTTATAATGGTCTTTAAGTTATATTATAAAAGGCAGGTGAAAAATATTTGAGTAAGTTGTTTATATCGTTTAAGTTGTTTAATTTAATTAGCACCCTTTTTGCGTGTTTTTTTAAAATGGTTTTCCTTATTCTACTAGGGAGAAGAAAAGAAATACTGATTTCAATGTCATTCCCATTGAAAGTTATCTGTAAATCTCTTCAATTATTAAAACACAATAAGAATATCCTTTTTGATACAAGATATTGGCATATTAATGTTTATATCTTTTCATGTGTTGCTTTTCAAAACAATTATACTTGACCATACCTATATACTTTCCAAATTTGATAGTAAGTAGACATCAGTTTTTGATACTGATAATGTTGCTTTGATATTAAAGCCATACAACATGTCTATTACTTCTACAAAACTATGCCATTTAATACAATGGAACCCCATTTTAAATATCTGAAAAATTCAAATAAATGAAAGATAAAGAAGAAGAAGAGTATTAGAAACATCTGCACTATGACTCAGAATGCCCTGTGGCATATGATAATATGAATCATCTATGGCAACAAAATGAACAATATAAGAATAAGATTTAATACAGTAAACTGAAAGAATGGTAGACTCAACAATCACCTATACATTACACAAGCAAGTGAGAAAAATATTTCTGTACATCATGGTTTACGTAAATGACACTGAATCTCAATGTCAGTCAGGACATTATTGACATGCAAAAGCACACGAGAAGGGATAATAACATATACAAAAACATTTTGACATTGATAGATATTTTATCCAAATATACTTCACAGAGTAAGCATAGTAGAAAAGAGTGGATGACACAGATAATGCATTAGTACATTCAAGGAGTAAAAATCTGAAAGATAACAGTTCAATGAAGTGAAGGAATTTTGCAACAGTAATATTAAAGAGTTGTAGGAAAAAGAGAACATCAGATACTTTCTATGTACTCTAATAAAAATGCATCCTAGTGAAAAGGTTAAGATGAACACATAAAACAAGAAGTGGAAGTATTTCACACAAAACTAAACGAGAAAATAGACAGACGTTTTACCCAGGCTAATTGAGGAATACCATAACAATTATCACAGATCATGAAATAATGACACCAGTTTGGGAACTAGCAATCCAATCTGGATTTAATTTATTTGGATATCTGACAACTGATACCTTTGGAACACCATAATATTATAGGTCATACAGGATTTCCAAAATAAATCTATCTTTGCAAAGAGAAGTCACCTAATTCCATGGCAGAGATTTTTAAAATTAGTCAAGTTTATGTTAGGTGACCATGTTGTCCACAAGTTGGAGGATATGAAAGGGAAAATCTCAAGGATATATATATATATATATATATATATATATATATATATATATATATATATATATATATATATATATAAGAATTGCCACTCCAGAACAAATGAAACAAACTGTAAAAAGCAGAAATGATATTGAGCGAGAAAAGAATGAATAGTAAAAAATATATATTGGTGAAATGGAAAGGGCATGGTGATTTGTTTAACAGTTAGAAAACCTGCTGAATAAACATTTTTTGCCAAAAATACCAGTAAATGGAAGACATAAAATTAATTACTCCAAAGTTCAAAGAACCACATCAGCCAAAGAATCAAGTAAATCACATTGAAGGAAAGTACCTGTGACAATTTGCATGATGATTAATCCTACTTGAAAAGATATCAAGATGTTAACAACACAGTCTTGCAGGATAAGATTATTTAGTGTATCACCAAAGACGGAAAGGATGGACATTAGAACTTTGACATATGCAAACAGATAGCAACAGGACCTGTGAAAAATGTAATAAATGTCGAAGAAGAAAAAGGTTCAGCATTTTACCATTCAAGTGTTTTTGACAAATCTGAACAGTCTAAAATAGATTAATTCATTGATTAACTAAGAAAGTTGGATTGTATGTAAGCAGCTAGGATCTTAAAGGTAAATAGCAACATCGGATTCATCTGTTAAAAAAATAAAAGTAGTAACTAAATGAGTACGATCAAGTGTTACAAGTCTGGGGAAGACAATTCCTCAAACCTGATGAAGGAAAGAAAAAACACACAAATACGAATGATATAAAGAATGTGTTTACAAATTAATTTTAAAATCAAATTGGTATTGTGACGGAAGAAATATAAAGGTGAAGAAAACCAATCAGAAAAGAGTTACTTGCAACTGTGGAAAATATGTAACAAGAAGGTTCCTGTACAATCACAATTGTGACAAAAAAATTGTTTCATATTAACTTTATATCGAATAAATAGTAATATAATAAATGCCTTTAATAACTGATTCTCACATTTTAGAAGATAATTACAACCCCTTGTAATTCATCTGTAAACCAAAAGGGAAATCAATTAAGAGGCAATTTGATGAGATGTCATAAGCAGAAGACTCCAGGATTCATTTGCAAGGTCTGTAAATGAATACAGTTTTAAAGGGGAAGTAATCAAGATCTCTACTTATTTGGCAAACCGTATTTTAAAAAGATAATAAGCTGGAAAACCTTGAGAGGAATATCGTATATTGATCTACCAAAATAGGTGAAGACCAAAAATACCTGTATTAACGTTCGAAATATACCAATAGATATTTCTTCCATACCAAAGAATTGTTTAAATCCTTCAAAAGATCATCCATACAGGCATTCCAAATATAACCTTGACTGGTAAAACAGCGGTTTCACAGATGACCAATTAAGATAGACGACATTGATGAATTCGAAAACGAATTCAATGTATCCGTGAATGCTTACAAATCGTAGACAGAGTCATAAAGCCAATCAGAGAAACAGATAGAGAAACAAAAAGTCACATGGACATGTAAATTGTGTTTGTTGAAAACAAATATCATTGTGTAACAACTGATGTTTATCCGATTGGTATCAACTAATATACACAAACCGGCTAATAAAAGTTACTTTTACAAGAAGTGTTCAAAACATGTTAAAACCCAATCAAAATTGCATGAAGCACCAAAGATTATGTAATATGTAATCAAGCAGATAACTCAAAAACATAATGCCTAAAGAGGACTCTGATGTGAATTTCAAAAACTACAATCAACAAACTAAATGTTCCGTATTTTGATTTCCAAAAGTATCATAAGCTTGTAAGACGACTTTAATCAATCATGTACAATCCAGACTGCGAAATATATACTGTAAGATTTTGTCTTCGTATAAAATTCGTGCACATAGACTTGTGAACCAGTATATTTACCGAGGAACATACTCTCCTGAAAAGTTTTACGGGCATTTGCAGAAAATCTTCTCTGCGCATTAGTTCACGAGCATACTGGACTGGATACTGCCGTTCCTTCTCTAATCACATATTGAAATAAAATCAAAAAAGAGGAACACACATCAAGACTATCCAATGAAGTTTCAGATGCCGCTTCATTATGACGTTTATCTGTATATTGTGACGTCTGCCGCGTGCGACCTTGTAATGTTGTCAGTCATGTGTTCCATCTCTAGCAAGTAAAGAATTCCTTACTTTTTCCTTTCTATGAATTAGGAAATATTTTCACATTCTTGCTCTAAAGCCATTATTGAGAAATGTTTGCATAAAATGCTAACTGAGTACGATGCAGTTATAAATGCGTATGGTTTTTCTCCATGTGGTATTTGACTACCAAAATTGCATCGTTGTAGCAGTGATGTCATCCTTCCAAAGGGAAGTAATTCATTGTGATGAGTCATTCGAGAACAACATCGGCTATTTCTACGAGGGAACAATATGCCTCAGATGAATGTTGGCGCAGTAATTTACCGAAAACAAATCATACATTTTGTTCGCCGTAAATTTCTCCGTAAAAAATAATCCCTATCTATTCTGACCACCTCGAACTGTTTCTACGATGGGCTTGACTGTAGGATTTATTGAAAAGTTACGAATGAACAAACAGTTTCATGCATTCGTAACTTCTCGGTGAATCCTTGTTTCGTAAATAGCCAAGGTGATTCGAATGACAGCTATCGGCATACATTCGAGGTAAGATCCGTAGAATTGGAGCTTCGAAGTTGCAAATGTGGTGAGGAGTATGGTATGATACATTCGGAATACATTTGTCTATTTCGATGCGAGTCTCGACTCCCTTAAAATCACTCAGAGGTAATCGTAGTGATACATCTGGAATTGCCAATTCTTGGCGGATGAACATCGGACTAAATATGCGAACAGCAGATTCTTCTAAAATCATAGCTGTTGAAAATAACACTCGACGACGTCTCAGCAATCAATTAAGTATCTGCACTTTCATTTTTATGTTATTCCTGCAACTTTGTAATTAAAAAAAATTTAAGCAATCATTCGTCTCAATAGCCTTAAAAGATTGCTTACGTTGTATGTTAGTGATGACATGGTCATCTAGTTATTGTGACGTCAATGAAGTTACTATGATATAATAACAACCACCGCTTGTGGGCAGTTCAAAGTGGTCCCATTATTACCAGCCGAGGTTCTTTTTTTCTAACATGCGATGGAAAAGGCTGAGGTCATTCCGATTGGAGGTATGACACTAACGCATCCACATCAACGGTATGCACGACAGATTAGGATCACATGAGCCACAAATGTTTGAAAAAGCTGGAAACAATAAATAGAATTAAAATATCAAGACCAAAGGTAACTGTGCCAAGCGCAGTGTTCATAAATATAATAACTATAATAACAAACGTCACACAACTGGAAGCTTTACAGTACAAAGAGGAACTAGCACACATAATTCTCATATAAGATGCCAAAAGCGGTGTACTGTTTAAGTCTCGGCGCAGATTTCGTCTTGTTCAAAGAGTTTTCCAAGAATTCTGTGTACTAGTGCTGCATTTTGTTTTGTTTTATATTTTTCCAAGCCATTCTGATATGCTTTTTTGTGCTTTACCGAGAAACTTCCAACAGTGTGAAACATTATCACCACGTGGCCGCTTACCTTATGTAATTTGGGCGCTCTTTCGTCAGTTCCGGTGATCAACGATATAAATCCGGTCACTATTTATACATGGCATAATGAGTCTGTTTCTGCTCTTGCTCGTGTCACCATAGCAACTGGAGCATGCGTTCCATCCAGTATGATGAAGCTCGTCACATTTGTACGGCATAGAGAAGACGATGTATCACCTGAAAGGCCAAACATGTCAATGATTTTTATTACATAATTATCACACACACACACACACACGACACACACACACACACACACACACACACACACACACACACAGTTCCTCGAAGAAGACAGACGCTCTACTGGCTGAAAAGAATTTCCAGGAATTCAAGATAAGACCATTTCTTCCTTTTAACTGCGGAGAGTGTTGGAAACCATCTTTGATACTCTTCATCGATAACAAGATTTTCAAATTAGCTGCATATTGGATGTCAACTTGGCCCCCTAGTTTCATTCAGGATCAACAAGGCATCATAAGAAGTCTTTGGTGGAAACCCCATGTTGATATGACTTTCCATTTTGGGATGGAGCAACGATAGCAAGATTTTCAAGATAAATGTTATGGTGGCCACGTTTTATATCAGATTTGCACCATTTCTATTTTTGTACCAACTAGACATCATAAGTCTTTTGGTTAAAGCACAATGTTGATATGACCAGCCATCTAATAGAAGTAGTAATTACAAGAATTTCAAGATGATCATCGTGGCAGTCATATTAGAAGTCGGATCGGTACCATTTTCATTTACGACCAACTAAATATCATAAGAAATCACTTCAGTGAAAACCCACATACTGATATGGACCATTAATTCAGGAGAAATAGTGATAATAAGATTTTCAAGATGGTCATCACTGGCATGGCATATTGACTGTCTGAATGGCAGCATTAGGACCAACTAGACATCATAGTAGTTTTTTTTAGAAGAAAAAAAAAACCATGTTGATACGATCATCCATTCAGGAGGAGTAGTGATAATATTTTCAAGATGGACGCTGTTCTGGCCATATTGGGACATCAGATCGACACCATTTTCATTTTGGAGCAACTATACATCATAAAAAGTCTTCTGGTGAAATCCCATGGTAATATTACTTTTCACTGAGGAGGATTAGCAATAACAAGATTTTCACGATGGCCACTGTGACAGTCATAGTGAATGTCTGAATGGAACCCATTAGAACAAACAAGCACCATCATAATAAGTTGTTTAGTAAAAAACCCATGTTGACACGACCATCCATTCAGGGAGTAGTAGTGATACAATATTTTTCAAGACGGGCGCTGTGGTGGCCATATTGGAGATCAGTTCGACACCATTTTCATTTTTGGAGCAATTATACATCATAAGAAGTCTTCTGGTGAAAACCTCATGGCAATATTACTTTTCATTCATGAGGATTAGCAATAACAATATTTTCAAGATGGCCACTACGGCGGATATATTGGACATCAGAATAGGCACCATTTTCATTAGGACCAACTAGACATCATAAGAAGTCTTCTGGTGAAAAACCCATGGCAATATCTACTTTTCGTTCAAGAGGAGTGTAGAGACAACAATATTTCAAGATCGTCGCTTTGGCGGCCAATGTGATGGCCATATTGGCCATCATACCAGCACCATTATCATTTAGGACCAAGTAAACATCATAAGGAAGTCTTCTGGTGAAAACCCCCATGTCAATATAACTTCCCGTTCAGGAGGAGTAGCGATAACAAGATTTTAAAGATGGCCGCTCGTGCCCGGCCACATTGGACCATCAGATCGGCCCCATTTTCAATTAGCACCAACTAAATATCATAAGAAGCCTTTTAATGAAAACCCCATATTGATATGACCATCCATTCAGGATGAGTAGCGATAACAAGATTTGCAAGTTGGCCGCTGTGGCGGTCATATTGTATTTCATTAGGACCAACTAGACAATGAAATGAATGCGTGCGTGTAAAGTTTTATGGCAATTCTCCAAGTCGTTTAGGAGGAGTAGCGATAACAAGCTTGTGCTAACGGACGAACGGACGGACGAGAGAGGGAAGACGAAGAAACGACCATCCCATAAGCTCTTCTGATCAATGACAAGTAGAGCTAAACAAACACTGTGGGGCCAACAATAAATTCGAGATATATTAATCTTTAAGAATTCTATGTGGTTTCCTCAAAGAAAAGTAGTTGCTCATCGTTATATTAGTTTAAACAGAATTCATTTTACGTTGATTGTACAATACATGTCTACACGGAGACGTTCGCGTACAGTCTTTGAGGTGAAAGCTCAGAACCTAGAGGTACTTGCCGACCTTAAAGGTGAAACTACATACACTTACTTGCATAAGCAAGAATCAGCGGTGACCGCATTGATGCGCTATTAGTACCCATAATCGTTGTAAGCATTTAAATGTACTTGTAATTGTCTGAAAGGTTATTATTGCGTGCAAACTTGATCACCTTGACCAAGTTGTCTCTGCACTGAATCGAAAGACTAGACAGAAAATTCTGACCAATTATTATAAATGTGGTAAGGATTTTAAGTGCCAATATATCATTGGAGGATATGTGCAGTTTGTGGGTATAGCAAACCAATTAAGTTGATGCATATCACGGACCCTCTAGTGATAAATTTTATTATAAACAGTAAGTACATCTGTGCAAACTGTGTCCTATTAACATCGTTAGAGTGTTCATAATGAAGGAATATTTTATAGGCATAGAGTAATACGCTTGAGCAAATATGAAATCATTTGATCCAGTTCATAAATTCCATTGAAACTGAGCACTTATGTAAGATAGTG
Organism: Margaritifera margaritifera; assembly: GCA_029931535.1. Taxonomy (NCBI): domain Eukaryota; kingdom Metazoa; phylum Mollusca; class Bivalvia; order Unionida; family Margaritiferidae; genus Margaritifera; species Margaritifera margaritifera. The sequence continues at coordinate 4,143 of JAQPZY010000382.1, read as the reverse complement.
TTCATCGTATGACAAATATTTTTATTTTTATTCAATAAAAAACAACAAACTAGTGCGATAAAATGGCTCTGAAGTATATGCGGATGTCTCAGATATTATCTCTTTGCAGACAATCACATTTAAGACGTCGTTCGTTGACGCAATGACTTTATATGTTCAAACATTCCATATAAAACTCTTTAAGTGAGTTTTACGTCATGTACTAAGTACATATTATACTGTCTGTACTGCTGAATATTGTAACGTGATTGACGAACAACGGGGCGAGCTTGCGAGTCCTATATACTTCGAGCGAAACCATAATATCCTATGGTAAAAACACTGTAATTTATTTGTTGTATACCCCATTTATTAAATAATACAATATATTTAAATTATTTCTCACAAAATTAAAGTGAATTAAAACCATGTTATAAGATAAGTCTTGTTCTGATTATTTGTACGACTGAATCGCGCGCAAAAAAAAAAAAAAAAAGCAGAATGTGACGTGTGTTTTACGCACTGTTGCGTCATGACAGACCTGCTGTGCCACCAGATTACGTAGCAACAAACTTACTGGGCCCTAAGTGTACTTAATAGCACCCAATAAGTGCCTGACGACGTCCAATAAGTGGAAAATTTACCGGATATTCTATGCAATGCATTTGCAATGGAAGTCACGAGCTAGGTATACAATTGCCTTAGCTTCACAATGATTCATGAAATGTATGAATAAAATCCATCAAGCGGTTTAGAAAATATGAGCGAAAGAAAATGCTTTAAACGAAAACTTAATGTAAATGTTCTATGACTGTGCCCTTGACCCCAAGATCAAAGGGGCGCGAGCACGTGTCGCAGAATGAATTGTCTTAGCGTCAAAATGAGTCATTCCGAGTATGAAAACAATTCATCAAGGGGTTTAGGAAATGTAAGCAAGTGAAAAAAACTCGAACCAAATATTTCCCATCACTGTGATCTTAGACCCAAGGACAAAGGGGCAAGCGAACATGCCAATGAATGAACTGTTCTAGCTAGCTCATAATGATATCATCCAAAGTATGAAGAAAATCCATCAAAGGGTTTACGAAATATAAGCAAATGAAAACTTTGGCAAAAATCTTAAGGCAGATTTTCTATGACTGTGGCCTTGAGTTCAAGGACATAAGGGGCGAGCGGGCGTGTCGTAAATGAATTTTCTAAGCTTCAAAATGGGATGCCAGGTATAATGAGAATTTATCTCGGAGCTTAGGAAATATATGCAAATGAAACACGTTAACCAAAACCTTGAAAAAACTATTGACGCGAATATATATGGAACCCTGTTCTGCTACATTCACGCATGTGCGTAGATTTAATCTATCAATGAATAGTTCCAAAACGCTGTCAGTTACCTGCACATGTATTGAATAGTGATAATATCATGAGTAAAAACTCATTCTTGATGAATTAGCTTTGATACAGAGAATTAAGGAGAGAGAATGATAATATTCTACCATCAAAAGCCTAATTATATTCTGATAATGAACTGTTAGCCACATCAATAGAAGTTCATTACGCACGCCTTTCATCAATATAATTTGTTCATTCTAATGTTTGTAAAACTGCCTCATCAATGTGGATAAAGTCCGTTAAAGTAGGTTTCTACAACTTAACAAAGGTGTAGGGTACGATTTGTTTTAGGCAGAAAGTGGTAGCCCATCAAGTCAACAGCTGGTGAAGCAACATCACTTACCAGGGTAGCAAACTTACAATGTGCAAGTCAGCTGAGCCAAATATATAAAATTTCTTCTTCAGTTTCTTTTTCTACGGATATTGTAATGCAATCGAAAATTTAATTATTGCTGATAATAATCTATTGATCACGGCGGAGAAGAGTTTATTAAGCCCTGGTTTTTTTTTTTTTTTTTTTTTTTTTTTTTTTTTTACGATATCACTAAAACGCCTATCCATGGGGGCGAAATCCGTCCAAACAGGTTTCGTAGCCTTTACAAAAGTTACAACTTTTTCTTCAGCCGATACCAAAAGCTGGTACTAAAGTCATTTATTAGATAGTGAGAGTTAAATATACATTAATGAAAGCAGAAAAATAAATTAAACAGCCATGCAATATAGATTGCAAATGAGAGGAGAGCGTTTCTGATAGGGGATACATATAATGCGATCAAAGTCTAATTTTTTCTGATAATGATCTCTGGACAACTACAGAAGAAGTTCATTAAGCACTCGTTTTATCTTCTTCTTTTTTAAATTTCATGTGATGCTATCATAAAACCGCCTGCCTATCCATTGGGGCTAAATTCGTCAAAAGAGGTTTCATACAACATTACAAAGAAACAGAGAACATTTTTTCCCCTTCTTGTTTTGCAGGAAGAAATAATAGCTAACGGCACCAAAAAGCTGGTTTGCAACGTCATTTAAAAGGTAGCAAGAGTTCAAAATACAAGGGAAAGAGGACCAGAAATAAAATATGTTGCTAGACGACAGAAATAAAATATGTTTGCTAGGCTACAGAAATAAAATCTGTTGCTAGGCTACATAAATATGTTGCTAGGTTACAGAAATAAAATATGTTGCAAGGCTACAGAAATAAAATATTTTGCTAGGCTACTGAAATGAAATATGTTGCTAGGCTACAGAAATAAAATATGGTTGCCTAGCCTTGCAGGACTGTAAATTATGTCATATTTCCTGACAGGAATTGATGCAATGCAATTTAAAAAATCTAATATTTTCGATAAGGATCTGTTGACCACGACAAAAGAAGTTCAATAAACACTTGATTATCTTTTACTTTTTTATTTCAAAGGGTGCTGTTGCTAGATATCATATCAACTGGGTCAAATCCGTTAAAATTGGTGTAATGTACTTTACAAAAAAGACTGAGTACATTTTCATTCTGCCGGCGGAAAGTTAGGGTTACTTGGTACCGGAACCAAAAGCTCGTAGTAAAATCGCATACCAGATAGCAAGCCTACAAAACACGCACAGCAGGACCAGAAAATATATTTTCGCAACTTGCTGTATAGACTGCAAATGAGTGGTCATCTTTTTTGTCTGATTTCAATAAACAACTGATTTAATGAGTTCTTTAAACAGAGGAATTGTTTCAGTAAAAAATCACAAAATTACTTTTATTATTATCATTATTAATGTTTATATATATGCTTATTTTATGCGCTGAGGAGAAGATGGAAGGGAAAAGAAACGAGTGAGGAAGAAAGGAATGAAAAAAGAATGCTGAAATTAAGCACTTTCTTGACCTTTCCGTATGTAGGCGAACTCGGATCGACGTCCACGGTGGCCAAATAGTCCGGCCTAACATCCTTGTGTTTTTGCCGGGATGATACATGGAATGATTGCAAGCTTCTCCCGAGGCCCATTCTTCATGGCGTTCCAGTGGAGATGCATAACCTGGTCCGTTACCACAGCATTCTGAAAATCAGAGTGTTGAAAACCAGGTAGTCAAAAAACCAACCAACAAACAGTTCATTGTTTTTCTTACAATGCAAGAGTCAATACTTGTATGCATCCGCTCCCTCCTGTAAGGTGTTACATTTTAAAACGGATATTCGAGACATCCATCCAGAAAACGTTTTGTCGCTATAGGGACAATTAAGTGCTATAGTTAAAAGAAAGTGATTTCCTGACAGATTTCACTTGTCCCAAAAAAAAAAGAACGAATCAATCAATCAATCAGTCCAGTCCCTGAAAAACTGTTACGCACGATACTGGACCTTTAGGTTAAAAAGACGAAATGAGGTATGAAAAATGGATTCAGCCCAGCAAAATCAATGTAGCACTAAATAGGATACACACCCAAAGTTCTGGATAATATTTAAAGATTGAATAATCCCAAGACTTAAATAAGATCAAAATGTTTCTCTGGACAATTCTTTAGTGAAAACCCCATGTTGATATGACCATCCATTCAGAAAGAAAATAAAAAAAAAATAAAAAAAAAAAAATAAAAAAAAAAAAAAAAAAAAAAAAAAAAAAAAAAAAAAAAATAAAAAAAAAAAACAAAAAAAAAAAAAAAAAATAGCGATAACAAGATTTTCAAGTATGGCCGAACGTGTCGGCCATAATTGGATGTTCTGGAGCAGCACCATTTTTCATCTAAGACCAACTAGACAAGGGGATGAATGTGTGTGAAAAAGTTTCATG